>JAUZST010002813.1:0-17694 GCA_034779995.1 Parotocinclus haroldoi
GCGGGAAGCTGTGGCCGGAAGCACCGTTGGCTTCTGGGCCGTGTAGTTCTTTAGAATTGCGTTACTGTAGGTTTCTTTAAAGAGAAAAACGGCAAAATGGCGGTGCCTATTCTATGGTTATCTTTTGTCTTATTTATTGGTTCCCGTTCCCGTCTGCTCCCGTTAACTTTTTATCCTGTACCGTCCCAATCACGTGACCTGTGGGATTTCTGAAAAAAATGTCAGCCTCTACTACGGAGCCAATAAGGTAAAATAAATACTTGCTTTACTGATATATAATATACTTTTTAAGCACAAGATGGCGCCATAAACCCGCATCTGATGAACTAGGTCCCAATAAAGTGTGTCACATGTTTGGATCATGCTGCATTGGGAAGGTTAAGACTTATCTTCATCAAAATAATCTGTCGTGTGACTTTTCGTGTGAAAGATTTTTAAAAAAAGTGAACTAGTCAAGATTTGTGAAGAACTCCTGATGTTATTATTTTTGTTATATGGCTTTGAGACACTGTGTTTGGGATTCATATGTGAGGTAGTTATGCAGAGAATCACAGGCTCTACACATTTTTGAACACACTTTTGAGGTGGAAGAAATATTGCATTAGGTAATTTAAATGTTTATAAAATATGAACTTTAAACCAGCGCCAGGAAATCTGTCAGCAGCACAGCGATGCAGTGGCTAGCACTTTCACCTCACAGCCACAAAAACATGGGTTCAAATCCCAGCCTGATCTCTGCCTTCGTTACACCTTCTTCCGCCATCTGAGTGGGTTTCCTCCCTCATCCCAGTCATGTATGGATAGTCAAAATGAAGGACACTTGTGTTCATGTGCTTTGTGCTGTCCCTAAGCCCCCCTGTTCCCCGATTTGGAGTATGGAGCTGAATATGGAAAGTGAGTGAGTCACTTTTGTTGTCAGTGGTTTAGACATTAATGGCTGTGTGTTGAGTTATTTTGAGGGCACAGCAAATGTATCCTGTTATGCAAGTTGTAGACTGACTACTTTACATTGTATCAAAGTGTCATATCAGATGTATATAATTTAGCAGACACCCTAATCCAGGGCAATTTACAGTTAATACAGTCTTACAATCCAAGTAATTTTCAATTAAGGGCCTCAACTGTGTTAGAGGTGGAATTTGAACCCTGGACGTTCTGGTCCATAGTCCAGTATCGTACCAACAGTCCCACTGTAACTGTGAGATGTGCTGCAACTTATCTGCATAATTCCACAATATTAAATGCAAACAGAAGAATTCAGTTATATTCACTTTGAGTTTATTCGTAGTTGGAATTGCCAACACATAATGTTTCAATTGACAGTAGCATCATAGAGCTTACAAGTTTCCTCAAGCAAGCAACAGCAGAAAGAGGATCATTTATGCAAAGGCTATCTGGAACTAACCACATCAACAATACTCAATAATAATCAATAAAAATGAAGTTGTGATTTGATGTGCACGGAAAACGTGTCTCATTTACATTTCAAATCTGGTTGGTTATACATATACAGTAAATGCATAAATATACAGATATGTGTCGCATATACGTTCATGGTCTGATAAGGTTATGATCCCTATGATTATGGTTAGAAAAAAACATATCCTTGCAACGACTGGTGCAAGTTAAATGTGCTTTCCAGTTCCAGTTATATAGTTTTATATATATATATAATGCGTGTGTGAATCAGAGTATCAGAGTGCATAACCTGTCAATAAGACATGACTTTCAGACCCCAAGGGGCAAAATATATAACATAAACTGAGAATTACATCTCAAAGATACTTTCCTAAGTTAATGTAAAGGTCTCATGCAGCTGCAGGTTTGCTTCTGAAGTTAGATTACCATAAATAACACAGATAATCCTTAGTATCCAGGTATTAGGTACGTTCCAGGTTTTACCAGTTGTGCCCCTTTTTCCCTGCGAAGACAGAGATTATTAATGTGTGTTAAAACTACAATCGCATTCACATAACGGTGAAAAAAGAATCACTTACATGAGGCACTCAATCCTTTTTTTGGTCCATGTTTCCCCAGGATCAGCGCAAATCACCTTCTTGTCCCTGGTATGAAAACTGCAATAACACAATATACAGTGAGCAAGACCAGAAACAGTAAGTCCTTCACAGAGCTGGGGTTCAAATCCATTAAAATAAGTCACTCACATGACGGCCCTCATGTCACAGCTCCCAGTGCTTTTCTGAAAAGAGTAACCCCTCATAGTAGCACACCGGACAGGTTTCTGCCTGTATTTAAGGCAGCACTTGGCTGAAAGAAAAGACGAGACACTTTAAGACATTTTAGTACACAGATATTTTTTTAAAAAATTGGATTTAGATACATTCAAATTTTACACTGACACAGGTTGTGGCTCATGTAATTAACCCCAATTACCGTTTCACTAGAATGCTAACATCATCTGATTTATAGCCGAGTACTTGTAAAAGCGGTTGAAATCGTTGTTTTATCTTTGCTACTAACAATATAATAATTATAGGTCAATGGAATGGCATCCCTGTGTACTTTATTATTGATATGAAACATGGCATGCAGTCCAATATTCTCCAATGCCTACTTTATGCAGATTTGATCTGAGTTCATTTATTTAGTCTTAAAATGAAGGGAGATGATGTGACCCACCGACCAATTATGCAGATAATTAAGCAAATAATTTGCAACCCTGATAAAAAAATGTATCTTGCGCCGGTCTACAGGGGTTCTGGCACACATGCCCATGTTCGTTAGCCCATCATGTGGTTGGATAGGGGTCGCCGTTGCCTGCCCTGCCTGCATGAGTCCCGACAGCAGAACTATATATCAAATTACTCATAAAATTATGTAAATCTGCCCAGGGGCACGAGCAAATTAAAGACTTTTACTAAAAAAGCTTTAAGAAAAGATTAGACAGGTTTTTTTTTTGCATTTGAAGAAAGTATTTGTGGTAAAGTGACATGGTGGCGGCCTTACAGCTCAAGTGCTATTAAAAGTTTAGAGCAGATTAGTTATTGACATTTATATACATCTAATCTATCCAACATCTAACATAATTAAAAACTTGGCCGTCTAAATGACAAATGGAATAAATATTCCCTAAAATACAGGGTAAATCTTTTGTATTACAAACGTACCTTGTTCTGTCTCCACGATAAAAAGGCTGAGTACGAGGATAGACAGAATAATGGTGAGCTTCCACATGGTTATGGTCCTCGTTCTTCTCTCTCTCAGTCTCAGTCTGAACTTGTATCCAGCAACTTGTGTCAGCTCTCTGTCGCGACTCTTTTTTAAATATTATCTGAAGGGATTTTCCGGTTTGTCACAAAAGGAATCTTTTGTGCTCTTGTTTTGTTTTATTTTCCCAGCTCCACCTCGAGCAGGTGGAAAAAAATCAATTATTTACATGCAGGCTGTTTTCTCCATTTCCTCATTCTTCCTACGTGAACACGTGCAGGCAGTGCAAACAGATTCACTGCTAGGCACATGTTAACATATTATTTTTTTAACGCCGACCAACCACCATTTACCCCCTCAACTGATGTGCCTGGTGTAGTTGAAGTTCGGAATATTTGGTATAATTTATTGTTCGTATTGTGAATTGACTGTGTGAATCTGCTGATCATCTGTCTTAATGGTGATAGACCAGTTTGTTTAACAGTAAAACAATCGCAAGAAATTCCACAAAATGAAAACAGATATCTTCACAAATATGTGTTTACCATAAATGTTGACCCATAAACTTGCCCTTCTGTGCACTAAATGAATAGGAATCCTCATTTTTTGCATTCTGTGGTACACATGCAATAAAGTAGGCACACTTAGCTTTTTATCACAGATGAATAGGGACGATCTGCATAGCTTAAGCTAAATGCCCAGCTACCAGCTCTCAATTGTGGTTGTTTTTTACTGCTATAATTGCCTTGAAATAATAATGAATTCAGATTTTAACATAAGCAACAGTCTCGGAAACAGTAATGCTCCGAACAAACCACCTTTGAAGCCATCGTCAGTTTTCTATTATAAGGCTAATGCTATTATAATCTGCAACTGAGGCCATTCGTTTAATTTAGAAAAGAATATTTGAGAAGAAATAGCTGCCAGCTCTGTCTCTTCAAACTCCAAGTTACTTCAGAAACTCAAAATGATTGTTGGCACTGGATGTAAATTTGTTTTGAACGCTCCGATATGGTTATTTATCCTTATTATATGGTTATGAACCTACTTAAGCCATATATTAAATTATCTGATTCATGGTCATATGAAATGACATTTGTAACAGCATAGCCCCTGTTGCATTATTAAACACATGCAACATCAACCTGAGCAACGTTTGACTGCATGACCAGTGCATGGATCTAGGGAAAGTTGTTGATTAATTTCTGCTTACACTATTTTGTGCGTTTCTACACCACACTTCTGAAATACCTGCTCACATAGTAACGTAAATGTGTTTGAAAGGCAGAGAGAGAGTAACAGGGAGAGGGAGAGAGATCGACCGGGAGGTAAGGAATGAATGAATCAATGTGCAGCACAACAGTAAGATAAGATTTTACCCATCTCAAAGAAACAGAAACTCAAAATTGCGGCAGTCAGTGTTGATCTTACATTAACCATAGTATGAGAAACACTGCAGCACAGGGCACCGGCCAGGAAGTACCCCATACAGGGCGCCAATCCATCATAGAGCACATGCACTTACACATTCATAAACTAAGGGCACTTCATAAACACCAATTAGCCTAACACGGATGTCTTTGGAATGTGGGAAAGACATGGCAGACTCCATCCAGACGGAGTCTGAGGTCGGGATCGAACCAGGACCGCTGGGACTGTGAGGAGGTTAAATGCTGCGCTACCGTGCCACACCCAGTGCAAAAATGCTTCCATATTTTCCATTTAAATTAAAAATGGTTAAATAATTTCATAAAAGACTGTGATATTTTAGCTTAAATTTTCCGGCTACTGGTGTAAGCTGAAGCGGAGTATTTGGCCTCTGTTTCCCCTCATATCTAAACATCAAGAAAAACTACTGTAGTCATTGTAGGTTGAGAATAAAAATATGCAATATAAATAGAAACATCAGTAACATGAGTACAACATTAAGAGCAATGTGCACACCATACAAAGTGGGTCATGAACAATCGATTTACATGCTATTATCGTAGACCTTTCAACACTTTACATGTACAACTCAATAAATTGTTTGACTTAATTCATATTTCTTTTTTACCAACATTACAATATGACTCAATATGCCAGCCATGAGCAGATTGTGAAGCATGATTTCTGAATTTCTTAACATATTGTCTGATTAACTTGTTGTTTTCTTTTTTTTCTATATGTTCACATGTCCTATGCTTTAACTTGCAGAAATGTGTCCTGTTTTTCATTTAATCCAAAGACTTCCTTAAGTTCTTTTCATTTAGAAAGCTAACAATCTATGTAATTTGATCGGGGTTTCCATAACCTCTGATTCTGATATAGTATCATTTGTCATTTAGGTTTCGTACAATTTTTAACTTGTGTCTGATGTGCTACTGTAAATCCTCTTCTGAAATTCCTCGTTCATACCGTGAACCTATTTAGCCACTACTGCTGAAGATGTGATGACATAAATGGATAGCTTATTAGCAGCTAGCTAACCAGCCTGTTATTGGCCATTCCACTCAAAATTTATTATAAAATGTGGACTATTGCTAGAGCTTTAAAAGGACCTGTTCAGGAGGCTTACGTCAATCGCAAGCTTCTTAAATAAAAACGAACAAAGTGAAGGTTTCAGATCATTTATGAATATGTTAAACATTTTCTTTTTAAAGCAGCAGGATGCACATGTTGTGGTGCATCCAAGGTTCATGTTTGTACATAACAAACTTCCTAAACACAGGCTAAAAATAAACCAAGTGCTAAAAATAGTGTTGGCTAAAAATAGATGCATAGGGGTTTTTTTTTCACTGATGCTCACCCAATGTATATTTGCCCTTTTTACTATATTTAGTTACTTCCCCAAATTCTTGTGCTAATTATGGCACGCAAATGCCTGTTGCATGACACCGTCAACTTTAGCATAGCTCACAGTCTGTCCCTGCGGGCATGGTCAGATATAAACACACAATTCCTTATCATTTACTGATTTGACAGCCCACAAATGTATATGAGATAATGGCTTGAGGTAAATGAGTCAAAAAAATGAGAGCAAGAGAGACAGAGCCAGAGCTAAGTAAATCAACTCACAGCACTACAATGAGATAAGATTTTACCCACCATAAGAAGTGAAGAAAAAGAAAAGTGTCTGTCAGTATATGTGTATGGGAAACTGTAGCACATGCATTAACTACGTATTATACTATAGATGTATAGAATAATGATTAAGTCATTTAATTCTAACATATTTCTGTCAAATCAGCTCAGATATCTACTAGTGCATAAGCTCTGTTTTCATTATCAGTAAGTGATTTGACAATTCATCTTAAATAATGTTGAGATAAGAGTTTGAGTCCAAACATTTGCATCCATTAGCAAAGCTCCCCATAAGAATGGCAGTGCTGGTCATATCAAATTGTAAATATAGTTCCAATGTGATCCAATTAATTTTTAGATCAGACTTAATTCAATGTACAGAGCATCTTACCAGGAAATTTAGAATAGAACATAGAAAATATACTTCGCTTTGAAGTAGCCGTTAATTCTTTTGAGCAGTATACAACGATCTGGCAAAACCTTAAGACCATGCCCATATTGCATAACAATGAACACTGATCAGCACGTTTATCTCTGGGATATACCGTATTAGACGTTAAATGAACATTCAGCTCTCATAATCAGGGGTTTGATGTTGGACAAATGCTCAGGAGTAAAAATGAATTCAACAAGGGACAATCCGTTATGGTCAGATAAAGCACCTGGGTATCTGATGAGCATCTGAACTAGAGCCAGGGCATCTCCTAAACAACAGGACTCATGGAGTGCTCCCAGTAAGCATAAATGTTTGAACAGCAATGAATCTGGTGACTAGACAGGTCAGGAAATATAGCATGAATGAGACGTTGCTGGAAAAACCTCACACACGCCATCACATTCACAGTCACAAAGTCACTATCCTCATGTCTTAGCTACCACCGATATGTGTCATTGTCTTCCCTGCTAAACCTGCTAAACCTGACATTCTCTCACCATTAAAAACACTTTGTTCAAGAAGTTTGCATAACACCATCCAGCTTGTTACAGATTAACTCACAGACACTGTCCTAAAGAACTCACCCCCAACAACGCCACATACCACTTCAGGTCTCTCTAAGTCTACAGTAACTACAAATATTTCCTTTGTGAGTATAAAAAATGAGGAATTGGCTCTCTGTAGCTTTTCTATGGATGATAGCACTGCTGTTTTGTGATTGTGCAGTCAGGGCAGCAAGTAAGTTCCTTCATACGCTGTTTGTGTTCATTATAAATCAGTTGGGATAGTGATTTAAACTAAGTTGTAGTGTACTGCTTACACAAAATAGGGGGGTTTCAAAAAGAAATGTCCCATAGTGAAATATCCCCTCATTTCTGTGAGCAGTGTATTTAAGAGATCCACGTTAGAACGTCTATCTGGAAGGCAAGGAGCAAAGGATTAATTTATCCTTGTCTGTTTTATAATATGCAGCAAATGTAACTATATATAAATGACTGATAAATGATTCAATTTTTGAGAAATGTTTACTGATTGCTTATCTAAAGGCAAGACACACATACATATTTATAACAGAAGTTATCACAGTGTTTGTATGGAAGCTGATACAAACAAATCCAGAGCGGTTTTTGGTGAACAAAGAAGTAAGTTATCCAGATTGTAAGGGATAACAGTGGTAGGGACCTACTTCACCGGTCCCAGTGAGCTTGCTATTTTGTTTATCTAAATTGTAAACTGCTTACATTGGAAGACTGTATAACTTGTATAACTTGTTGAAGTCTCTCTGGGTAAGAGCATCTGCTAATGCTCTAAATGCAACGGCAGATTTTCAAAAATGACTGTGAGATTTTAGACAATGAGCCTGGGCTTACTTTTGCCATTCCACTGCATTTTAAAGGTGTCCTATGGTGTTGAGGCCAAGGTTCTGTGCGAGTCAGCCAAGTTCTCAATCAAAGCTGGCAAACCAAACCAAAATTCTCTGTTTAATGACAGCAGAGCAGAAAGTTAATTAACTGACTTGTTAAATGGGTCATATTAAGAGTCACTGGATTATCAATACCAATATTACTGCCACTGTCTATATGCTGAAATATATAATAATATATTTAATAATTTATATAATACATCTATAATACATAGAATCTAAAGGGGTATCCACAGACTTTATCGATATACAATCTATAGATATATGGAATCTATATAGAATCTAAAGAGGTATCCACAAGCTTTTATCGATATACAAAAATGTGTTGGTCAGGGTCTTAGGGATGAGTCAGCTTTGGGTGGTGCCTTGACTCCAGCGAAAGCCAGTCCATCATTTGGGGATTGGAACTCAGAGATGCCATTTCTGTTACACCTGACCTGGTCTAAAGGCACTGCCATCACTTAATTCTGGATCACCGCCGGGGTGATTTAGAGAACTGTCGCTGTGCCACCCATGTGCTTGAGTGTGGAAGTGATTCACCACACAATGTGAGCATTTAGCATTTATAGTAATAAAACACTATAGAAATCCATCTTACTTACGTTCAGCCCCTATTTCCATTTCACTGCATACTTATATATTATGTTATTATATTATTTCAGTGTAACAAGTGTTATTTGTGTATAAAGACAACCGAAATCTTCACTGAGCTATTGAATCTGAATCACTTTGCACTAAAACGAGTCCTGTGGTTCGACTCATACAAGTTTAAGAAAGTGTACCAAATACAGAGCAAACAGAGTGAACCGACTTCCATGAGTTCAGAGGTGGTTGAGAACTGAGGTACTCTGTAAAGAATATAAATATATCATCCCACCACTAGCGTTAACAAGCTTTCCTCTTTTCTGTGCTTTATTCTCTAGGGGTTAATCACGGCTGCTGCAGCAAATACAGCAATACATCGGCTATAAAATCTCTTGTGAGACAAGGCTTGGTCCAAAAATGCTTTCTTGAAGGCATCACAGGTCCTTGCAAGATCAGTGCTCTTATGTAAGGTTTTACAAATAGTTATACCATATCAGGAAAGGAATATAAACTACAGTTAATACGCTAACCTGCCCTGCACACCACACACCACATTAGGGATTACACCGTACAAAATTGAAATGCATGAATCTGGTTTCAACTTACTCCCAAAATTAATAATAGCCTATTATTAACTTTGAGCAGCTTGATCACAAAGAAGAAACGGAGAGTGTGTGCCAACCCAAATTCTCAGTTTGTTAAGAGGATGCTCAAGGGCAAATGGTAGGTCCTGTATTAAACATTTAAAATATTTATAATTTGGAATAAAGAAATAATTATCTTCTTATGTCTTCTCACAGCAAAAGCAAATCCATCCAGGTAAAGGAAGTAAGGAGAAGTATGCAAACCAAAATTATTCATTAACGATGCACTAGCAGATATTCAGCTTTTAACCTGGGAAGTTCAAGGTTTGTCATGAGACTGGCCCTGCATTGCAGCCTGGTGAGGTAACGTCCATCATAGGTCATCTCTGACCCAAGAGCAAGTACATTTAGTACATTATACATTTATTTACTTGCTTTTTAAATAATGTTTTATTTTTTTTTTTCGTAATTCTTGTCTAATACTGTTAAATAATTTTTGTATAAGCTTCACAATACTGCATAGTATTAGTAAGGCTACAGTCAGTAAGTGAGTATGTACATGGTAAGTGTATCTAATGTACAGTGGCAACTAAATATAAGTATATAAGTTTAAGTTTGTAAACAGAAGGTTTTGAATTTAAAAAACGTCTGTGTTTTATGGATGGCAATTTGAGTAGAAAATTAAAGCTTAATAATTGCAAGTTATTAAATGAAATATCACTTAAAGTAATTTGCATTTTTCTATTTTTTAAATCCTCAGTATGTGAGTTTGAAACGTGAATACCATTATCGGTTATAACACTCTTCATGCATTCATTTTCTTATCTGGTTAATTTTCGGTCTGGTCCCGGGAGAGCCAGGGCCTAGCCGACAACACGGGGAGCAACGCAGGGCCAACCCTACACACTAAAGGAACTTTAGAAACTCTAATTAACCAAGCATTCATATCAAACTACAGTAAACCCCCACAGACAAGGGGAGGACATACAGACTCCAAACAGAAAGCACCCAGGTCGCTCCACCTAGAATCGAACCCAGGACGTCTGTCAGGCGACAGTACAGCGACATTTTGTATGATGCAACATCAGTTAGCTTTCCTCTGTTGTTAGCTACATGTAGCCTACTTTAGAATTGCAGGCTTCAATCACATCACAGTTAAAGACATTTCCCATTGTTGTATTTCTGTAGATTCAGAAAAACATCTGAACGTTATAGGTTCTAAAACACATTTACAAATGTACATAATGTCCAAATGTTTTAGGCCATCATTAGATTGGATAAACCACTGTTTTAGCAATGGCCATATATAATACTTTCTCAGTATTTTTATTGGAATACAACCAAGTACTAGTGTGTAAAAACTGGTTGTATTGTGAAGGCATTTAATGAAATTGTAATAATTGTTAATTGTTATTTTTCTACATTATTTCTACATTATTTTCAGCTCGATATTGACAGTTATAATGGTGTAAATACGGCTAGAAGCATTCCATTTCATACATTTTTACAGAGTATAATGATTTTCAATAGTCACATTTTGAATATGTTCGTAATACAGAGTTACATCACAGTAACATGGTTTGAAATAGATCAAGATTTGACCTCCGTTGGCATGCGGCTATTTGTGTGTGCGTGTCTTTGTGCATTTATCATTTGTAAGACACTGCCAACATCTAATTACAGACATTGTGAGAAAATATTATAAAGGCATTTACTTTGAGGCACATTCCATAAATAATTGGAGACCAGCGATTAGGAAATGCATGAACAGATTTTCAACTTCCTCATTCACTGCCAGGGTAACAGGTTCAAGGCACATACTACCTTTTCTCTTCAAATTCATAAGCAATTCTTTAGCAATGGAGCATTTATGGTATTTTTTATATCTGTCACTAAAGCTGGATTAGTTCTCCCACCCCCATTGTTTGCAGGTTTTGGTTCCACGTTTCATACGTTAGATTCAGATATAATGACAAGTTTGCGGAAGTGATGGATTATTATTGACCGAAGGTTAGATTGTGACACAGCGGACATGAAAAGGACGTGCCGACTCTGCACAGATAGGACTGAACCCAGGACCTTTATATTACATAGTACATATTAGAAAACTAAAGCAAAGGCATTAACTAGCAAAGGTATCAGGTACGTGAGAATTATGTATATGGAAAGGGTGTATTTGCTCATTTTAAGAATTAGCGAAAGCAATAAACAAGCAAGAGAAATGTTAAATTAGGACATATATGACTCTGGCACGCTTTAGAAAGACTAGAAGGTGGTCAAATAAATTATGGAGCGCTTAAACAAACCTTAAGTATAGCATTTGCATTTAGCAGATCCTCTTATCCACCAAGTACCGTATAAGGTACTTCCAAACAGTTCCAGATTGTTTATGTAACCAACCTCTAGCCTCTAACCGTACATTCACATTTACAGCATTTAGCAGATGCCCTAAATGCCCAAGAAGTCTTGGTCCTCCCAAGGTTTCTTCCATCTACATTTAGGGAGTTTTTCCTTGCTTCTGTCGCCCTAGGCTTGCTCAAATTTTGATTGGCCTTTTAAGATAATATAATATTGTAAAGCTGTTTTGATACAATGCATAATTGTAAAACGTAAAACTTTTAAAAATGTATTAATCATATGTAAATAAATTTAACTTGATCCTTATCCAGAGCAGCTTACAACTCTTTCAGCAGTACAATTTAAGCCCCTTAATTGTGGGTTAAGTGCTTTACTCAAGGACTCAACAGTGGCAGTTTGGCAGGGGTGGGTTTTGAACGCTGGACCTTTTGAGCCGTAGTCTAAAACCTTAACCGCTAGGCTACCACAGTCCCATTCTGGTCAGTAGTCCAGTACCTTAACGAATGAGCCACCACTGCTTATTAAAACCAAGTTCAGGTCATCTGTGAACTACAAGTACCAACGACAGTGTGTTTTGAGCAAAATCTTAACGTTCTTGAGCAAGGATTAAGATTTCAGTTTGCATTAACAGGCTGAAGTGGCAAAAATCTGATTTCTTGCCTCAAAGTGAGTCATATTGAATTTGATCTGATCTTTTCAAATCCGACCCATGCCACATTCATATGTGATCCTGGATTGGATACATATCCCATATTGGGTCATTCGACCTGAATGAGAACACTGAGATAAGATTTTATGCGACTTTTAACATCATTCCAACTCTGCACTTAAGTTAAAGTAAAGAGGAATGTTTTCGGAGCTATAGAAAAGTAACAGACCTCATAAATATCTGAGGTGACGTCTCTGTGCAACTAAATTATATGGCACATATAGATACCAACCGAGCTCTGTGTTTGCGGAATTCCTAAAGAATCAGCCAAACATGTCCACAGGATGATGTGGCTGTAGCATGAAAATAAAAAGCTTAAAAGCAAACTTTAAAGAAACCAAGAAGGCAAACAAATAATATGGTCTTTTTAACATGAGCATTAACGAGGTGCCTGTTACTGTTGACTCACATTTGAATCGTTTGGACCTCTGGACTAGTTCTTGTACATGCATAGAGCTTCAGAGCTTGAGCTGCTCAGACAAATGTCTGATATAGGTCACATTAGTGTGAACAGCCGCCAAAAAATCTAATGTGGTGAGAAAATAGGTTTGGGGCTACTTTTCCTGCTGTGTCAGTATAAAATTATGCAAAGATTCAGCCCTGAAAAACTCAAATTTCAGAAAAATATGGTAACTAATTCCTACTTATCTTATATTCTACCTCATCTTATCTTATTTAACCCCAACCAGAGTCAGAGTATTTTGTGAAATAAAAACAACAGAGTTCAAAGCCTGTCGTCAAAAAAGACACCTTTTAAGAATTTAACTGTGCTAAGAGCCTTGAACTCAATAATAATCAAATTATGACTTTGTTCATGAAATGCACAGAATTCACATGGTTGCCATCATTCCTTTTAACAGATTATACAATGGAATGAAAGAAATCTCATTCATATTTGCCTAAATTGGATTCCTCTATTCTGATTGAGCTAATAATCAGATTAGGAATGGATTATTAGACTTCATGTAGAAATCTGATGGACAAACTTTGGAAAACATGGAAATCATAGTGGCAACAATGAGCTAACTCCATGTTAACACTCATGGTTTTGGAATGAGATATAAACCAAGCTTGGTAGAGTTTGTACCATTTAATCTATTCCTTTCAGACATAATAATTATGAGTGAAGGCATTAGAGCACACCCACAAACTACTTAATACTACAGAAGAGCTTCCTAAGAAATTCACACAGGGTGTGTTGTTGGGAGTGTTCACATTTTAAAAAAGTGAAATGAAAAGGCAGTTCAGTACATAACAGTCACAAAACATAGCGTGTTAACCAGTGACAAGATGCTGTCCATGACATGTCTGGCCAAAATCCATCAAGTGATCAACCAAAAAAAAAAATGCGTGTACAGCATTTATTCCCAAATGTACAATCCCAAATACAATACTGCGCAAAAGTCTTAGACCACCAATAAATTCAATAGTTGACCATTGTTTTAGCAATTATAATTGCCGTATGTAATTGTTTCTCTTTTTTTTTATTAGAATACAACCAGAAAATACAGGAACTTTGTATGCAATACTGAAAAAAACACTTTCTCTAGGATATGTTGGGAATTATTTAGTGCCATCTCGTCTTACGCTTGATGCCATGTTAACCCTTCTACAGTCTGAAGTCTTTTTGCAAGGGTAGCAGCCAGGAAACTACTTCTCAAGAATGGGATCAGAGTGAAACAGAGCTTGGAATGAAGATCATCCCAAAGAGTATTATGGAGTGACAAATTCAAGTTAAAGAGTTTTACATCCAATCATAGAAAACTTGTATATATGGTTATTATAAAACAAATTTTCTTAAAACAAATCTACAAATACAGCCTTTTGCACAGTACTGTACATTGTAAACTCATACTCCAAAATGAACATACTACAACCACATGTAATGTCAAATAAACCATAGAGCAGCGCATTATATGTAGCATAAAACCCTGTCATTGCTGTTGGCCCAAGGCATCTGGAGTGAGCATTAAAAGCAGCTAATATTGGGTAAACTATGTCCGATGACCTTTACAGAGTGTCTAAATATATGAGATAAATATATGAGATCTCATGTTTACACCTTTTGAAGGAAGTAACCAAATTTGCATGTGCGTTACAACAACATCAAGACCTGCAACAACAGATAAGCAGGTAAATCAGCATAAGCACAAAACAAAACGCTTCTATAGGTCAAGTTGGATAAGAGCGTCTGTCAAATGACATGATTGAAACCTAACTGTAGACATGTTTACCAAACAGTCTCTGACTTTTTTGACAAATGTGACGAAATCAGATTTGTACATACGTAAATTCTGTACACAAAGTAAACAACAACAGCCTGTTTACTTATGGCATAAGACAGGCTGAAATGGTAATGGAAATATAATAATAATACAACCACCATACTGGTGCATAAACAACAAAAACAAATCAGCATTGGGTTTTATTTAGAGCAGTCGTTTTATAAGCGCTTTATTTAGGGCAGCCTGTGTGCATTTTCAACTGCTCATGTTACTTTACCATGTCAGCTGGAAGGATTATTATTATATTTTCAACATTTAATAATAAAAATGGATAGACTGGATGATGCTGGTTATATATAGAGTTGACTTTTTGTGGCAAGTTTGACAGGAGAAGGGAAACAGGTTCAACATCATTTGCTTCCAAAGGTTACATTGTCTTAGACTGACTAAGACTATAAAAGTAATATAAAAACATAATGCTAATAACAATAATAAAAAATGATTGACAAATTATGTGAATCATATTATTTATAAGTATAGTGTATGTCATCCGGTCTCAGTCTCGGGAACGCCCGGTCTCAGTCTTGAGCCAATAAGATTCTGTCTAGGTCTTTACTCGACTCTAGAGTTCGTGACTACAACACTAAGCTTTACTTTCATTGTCAGTTTGTATTGCATTCAAGCACTTAATTAGGTATTGATTAAATTAGCAAGGCATCACATTCTTATACACTGCTCCCAAAAATGAGGAGATATTTCAAAATGAATATGAAAAGGATCCCACAAGAACTGCAGGACAATCTCATTCTGTCCATTCCCCGTGTTTAGGCAGTCTTGGGTGACCATACACCCTACTGAACAGTCAATGTGTAAAACTCTGGTCCAGTTTGACATGCTTTTGTTCACCCCATGAACTTGCTACTCAATCACCATAATTGAGTTTAAATCCCATTTGCATGATCAAACAACTTTCTTTGACTTTTCATTCGCTATTCTGATTGATGATCTTGTTTAATGAAATCAAATCAAGTGCTTTTTTTAATTGCTTCATATTCGTTTTGAAATATCCCCTCATTTTTGTGGGCAGTGTATTGGTGTGTAACTCATTATCCTGCAGTATTAACCCTGTGTTCTGCATTCCCAGGTATCGTGTTCACTCTATTGAGTTTAGTTCCTTGTAGCTCTTGTCTTCATTATTTCACTATGTCTTGTACATTTAGTGTCAACATATTCACACATACATTCATCAGTTCAAAAAAATATGCCTTGTACTTGACTACTCTTTTCTTTTAGTTTCACAGAACGGCATCCAGATTACACCTGCCCCTTCCTGGCATTCATTTAGACACAAAGATCACTCACTCAGTAACTTGCTTACGTGATAGATCACACTGATTTAGCTGCTGAATCCACACTATGTTGTACCTTTGTATAGTTATCACTTAAGCAGCACCATTAGCAAAGCAAATGCAAAAAACAGACTAATTTGGCCATGCTGCCATGCTGCTGGGCATATGCAGGTGGAAAATCAGTTGTACTTTTTACACAAACAGTCAATTTCATGAAGTATTTCCTTTTTGTTTTGTATTAATATCCTTCTAAAAGATTTATATTTTTGTTGGCTTCTCCACCGCAATTTCAGTTCTTGGCAGACTACTGTGGAACATCATATCTTGACAATCCAGTTTGATTGACTAATATGTTTTCTTATCTAAAAGTATAAATATGTCTGTCAAAGTGTGTTAGCACAATGTGTCTTAGAAATCAGATTTGCTCGGGGGATGATGCCCCGCCGGGCACCCCGGGACCCCAAACTAAAGGGTGCTTAGGGTCATTGTCTTGGAAGGTGTTTTTTTTATACTGTGGAGAGGTTTCTGTCTGGTCACTCTGCCATAAAGCCTAGAATGAGTTCCACAGTTATGGTTGATGTTCTGGATTTTTAAAAGCTCAGCCAGAGTGACCAACAGGTTCTTGGTCACCACTCTAACCAAGGCCCTTTCTTCCCAGATTACTTAGTTTGGTGTGGCAGCCAGGAAGAGGCCTGACTTTTCCAAACTTGTTCCACTTCAGAATTATTGAGGCCACTGTGCCTTCTCCAGATCTGTGCCATGGCAGTCTTGTGTCTTGTGATATCTACAGACAGTTCTTTCCTCCTTGCGGCTTGTTTTTTGTATTCTGATATGCATCGTTAACAGTGTTGTGTGTATTTCCAAATCACGGAAAGTCAGCTGAATTTACCACAGATGGACTCCAAACAATGACCAAGAAAAATGGAAGGTCCGCAGAACGAAGTTTCATAGCAAAGGCTCTGAATAATTATGGCCAATACTTACATGAAATTTAAGTTATACATTTAAATCTCATTATATAGTTGATTGGGGGAAACTTCATTTTTTTATTTTGACACAAGACTTCAACGAAATGAAATGAAAGACTTTCCAAATTAATTGTAGATATATATAAGCTTTTTCAACTGGCCATACTTCTCCAAAGCTGATGCAAACGTGGAGTCATAGTCCTTAATGTTGTTCGTTAATCACTCTTTTTTTGTTGTTGTTCATTAAGATGAATCGTTATCGGGTAATGCACGCTGGATTATCAGTGCGCACGTAGTCTGAACACCACAAGTTCGTGAAGGTTCATTTTTCAGATTTCACTGCAAATTTTATTTTTGAAAGCTTAATATTAACAGTGCCCAAAGTTTATACACAGTCTTATCCAAAAGTTTGCGCAGCAAGGTCTTATTACTGCTTGCTGCTACTCTAATTGACATAAAGCTAGATATATCTAATGACTTTTTACAATATGAAAAAATGAGAGATTTCAAGATTGTGTGTAAAAACAAACTTTTGCACAAGACTGTGTGTTACTCAAGTCTTCCGCCATGCTTTTCATGAATAAAAGCATTTCATGGTACATAGAAAGCCACAAGGCACACACATAGTCATATGTTTACCCATTAGAGCCTACAGTGAAGTGCCTGTCACATTTATTGATGCAGGTTTCTCCTTTGTTTTCACTCATAAAGTCCTTGAATGACACGTCCTGACCGTCCTAAGTGAATCCCCAATAAAGCTTTTAAAATTGAAAAATTTAAATTAAAATTGAGAGAGAGAGACAGAGAGAGAGAGAGAGAGAGAGAG
>JAUZST010002814.1:0-17690 GCA_034779995.1 Parotocinclus haroldoi
AAAATATATATATATATATATATATATATATATATATATATATATATATATATAAAACCTTTAAAAAGAACATCAACGGTGCACATGGTTCATAAAGCGTCTTATTAAAAACGTCTTCCTTCTCCCATTGCTCAAGGTCAGATACAATAAGGACCATTGTTCTTCTCTTTAACTCTAAATCAGCTATAAATTGTGGGGTTTTTTTGTGTTTTGTTTTCGATTTAAAAGTACATCAGCATTAGCAAAATTCAATCCGATTTAAGGCGGACCGCTTTCTGTGCGGACGGATTAAAAACACAAAAGATGATGGCTTTTTGAGTTTGAGTTGACACAGGAAGAGGAGATGGATGGACGAGTTTAAATAGCCACGGTATAAAAGTATAAAGCCTCATGTTTGTTGCTGTTATTGACCTCCACTTTTGCTTACAAGAGCACTCAGTGAAGCATGAAAATCGAGTAACTGAGACCCTTTCAAGCTTAGTGGTATGCTTTTGTTCCTGGCACAATATTCATTTTCTCTTTGAGCAGTTAAAGAGCTCAGTTGTATCGCTTTCTGTTTACTAGACCCTCTGGCAGCTCTGATGTAACAACAGAGTCTTTGGATGCAGTAGCCAAGTAATAGGAGGAAGTAATTATATTAGGCTGGTAGTTTGACCGTTGAGAAGTTCTGAGGTAATAAAGTTAACCAGAGTTTAATAGTCATGTGAATTGGCTGAGCAGAGCTTCACGGGTCTGTTTGCTTACGAAGGGTGAGAAGAAGAAATTTGATTTTCGGACATGAGCTGGAATTGGTCTTTCCTGCTGCAGAGCACTAAACACTCGTTCTTTTTTGTTCGTCTATAGGTTGATCTTTAGCGTCCCGTAATGTACGTAATGAGGAAATGAACGGCAATGTGTTTAATAGTTTCCAAACTTGTCAAAATGCATTAACATTTATAGTCTTTGGCAGACTCCCCAGAACAACTAGCAGAAGTGCTTGATATAAAACAGAACATCCTATGTCTTGATTCCCAAACTGCTTAATGCGATACTAAATATGTTGCCAAATTTGGCTAACTAACTAACTAGGCTGAGAAGGTAATTACCATTTGCATCCTCCATCCCAAGCCAAGTGAGGTACAGTGCCGCCAGTGGGTCCTGAGTCTCTGTCTAGATAGAATGTGTCTGTAAGAACTAATGGGGAGCAAACAAGGGGATATCCTTGTGAAAATCTCAAACCATCTCAAATGGCGTTTTTCGATCCAAAGGAGCTTTGCTCCCATGCTCTCCCTTGATGAAATCCTTAAAAAACATTGAAGAATATTAATGAGATCGTATTAGTAAATACTTTTTAGAACGTAAGTAGCTAACTTCAGTGAATCCGACTACCCGCATACAACCTGGAAGACATGAAGCAAGCGTAGATCAAGTTAATTAGCATCATTATATTCTCAATTTCTGTCATTTTTTGATTATTACTTTCAAAATCTACGAGAGCTAACAGGCCAGGCGATTAACTTGCCCTGGTTTTTAATGGGAATAGAAATTCCAAATTCCACGCTGTCATCCTCCAGTCTTAATCTGAATGGGATTGCTTCATAATAGTGGAAATTAGACTGTAATGTGACCATCAAGAAATCAGCTTTAACTATAAGTACTAATTTGAAGTAATGTGTACACCCGATCAGGCATTATATTAAAGCCACCTGCCTAATATTGTGTAGGCCCCCGTTGTGCTGACAAGGCACCTCTAAAAGGTGTCCTGTGGTACCTGATACAAAGATCTTATCACCAGTTCATTTTAGTTCTGTGACTCGTGGACTTGTATGTCCAGCACATCCCACAGGTCCTCGATAGGAGTGAGATTTTGTTATGGTCCTCAAACCATTCCATGATTATCGTGCTGAAAAAAAGCAATTAGGAAATGCCTTCGCTGTGAAGGAGTGTACTTGGTTTGCACCAATGTTTAGACCCAGAGCTATTCACATCACCGGTAGTCTCTGTTTTTACTCGGTTAATCTTCAGGGAATCAGTCTCTGATTTAATCATGTTTTCATTGCCAATGCAATCACTCTTAGACAAACAGTCGTACCTTCAAACACCACACCTCGACCCTTGAGTGTGAGACCGATGGTGTGACAGCTATGTCTTAGCTGTGTGAGCTGCTCCAGTTGCCTGGAGACTCCTTGGCTAAACCAACAGGAATAAATCAAGCCCATTATCATGGGCGCAAAAGGCTAGAGAGGAGCGAAGAACAATAAAGGGCAGGCGTTTGCTCGAGCCACAGAGTGAAATTGGACCGTCATCATTCTTTGTCATTCACCATAACTGCAGGGAACACAGATCTTTGAACCATCTTGGGTTTTTCTTCATGTTTTTGACAGAATCACTCCAGACTCTGTAACCTTGTCGGTCTATCTGGAGACAGGAATCCATATATTTGATTCTGCATAATTCTAAATGCCATTTTCTGCCATGAACAGTTAACAATATTATGGTTCAAATGCATGCTTTAAACGAAATAAGTAACTGATCTCAGGGACACAACCATAATAAAAATGATAGGATCTCCACAGCACAAAAAAAAAACGTGACACCAAGAAATTTTTGTTTAACTGCTTCAAAGCATACCTCAAACAACTGAAATCAAATAACTTTAATGAATGGCTTTTTGACAGCCTAAATTCTTTGAAGCATGGATCTCAGTAATGAAAAACAATATTCTGCATCGAGACGATTCTAACCTATAGCAGTCGACACACCAGCTTTGCAGGGTGGAGCCTTGTCCAAATGAATGTACAAATCTGTTAAATTATCACCATCAATTTTCAGAGTGTTCACCTATAAAATGAGAATTTTTTTTCTAGACATATCTGTGATTTCTTTATTTTCTGTGGCGTACAAACGTTGGGTGGGTGGTTAATGTAAAAGAAGGGCAGCTAATGGGCAGAACACCACAGTATGGCGGAATAAAACGTGTCGATTTGTGATGGCTGAAAACTGGCAGTGTCCAAAGCCATTTTCGTGCTGAAAGAGTGTGCAAAGTGAAAGTTTTTTTTTTGCCCAAGTGATGGTTTAGTTCGGACGATTGTGCATAGACGTGAACATTTCAGCAATTCGACCCCAATCTCTCTCCATCAGCAACTTTCTCCTCAATCTCAGCCGAAATGAATGTGAAAAACACAGCAGATAGATGTATGAAGCTCAGAGTCTTAGGCATGAAAGAGGAGAAATAAGAGGAGTCTCCCTAAGGCCAGATAAAGTGAGCGTGAGGTGCAGACCGAAAGAAGGATTAATATCAGAGCTACTGGGAAATCCCAGGCCTGGCCGAAAACATGCCCACAGACTAAAACCCGAGGCTGTCAGCTTGTGTTTGTTATTACCTGTTTATTTACACATTTCTGTTTCTCCTTTCCCTTATTTTCTATTTTTTACTCCACTTCTTTCTTTCACATTCACCTCTGGCTTATATCCACCTGTGGGCAACAAATGAAATAAATAAAATCAAATGCAAGGGCTGGTCGAGGTTTTGTCGCCTTCCATGACAATACGACAACGTGACTGTTAATGCTCAAAGTCTTAATCCGTATTGGCTAAATGCAGCGTAAAACTTCTGTGTGCATCCTCATGCATCGTTTATATACATGCAGGAGATTTGCAGTATCGAATAGCAGATTCCAGTAGGACTGTTTATATGCAAACTAAACGCAACAACCTGATACGTAGCTCCATTCACATGCTCGCTAAATGTAACTGATCCAGCCGAGGCTCATTTCATATGTATGTATGGAACAGAATTGCACCATCCTTAGACACATCATCATGTATCCCCACTGTTTAAATACTTTTGAACAGATTATTACCCTGCAGGCTTTTCAAAGCCGTTTAAAGTTTGAATCACCTTCAGATTCAGGTGCCAGTCCACCACAGGGCAACTCCTAAATCATATAATTTGGAATATGGGGGGAAACCAGATTAATTGGAGAAAACTCACAAAGGTACATGGAGAACATGCAAACACCAGACAGGAACCATTCCAGGGATCTACAGAAATAAACGCCGCCCTAATGTTTAGCGATTTTAAACATTTTAAAAAGTATGCACCTTCATTCGGATAGATACAGTATTTTGTATGTTTGCTGCTCTAGAGATCCCCATTTTGATCCGGACTCTGCCTGTGTGGAGTTTGCATGTTCCCCCTGTGTCCATGTGGGTGTCCGCCACAGATGATCTGGTTTTGTCCCACATCGGTGTGAATGTGACTCTGAGTATTACACTATTATCTATTGTGAATTGATGGTGAAATAAACAACAAATAAATAAACCTAAAACTGGGTTTCAGATGGTTGTTTTCTATTATGATTTGGTTGTTGGCTCAAATATTAATATATGATTAGGCAGCCTGTAAATGCAGCCCTTGACACTTATCACTGAGGTTGTGTACAAGTAAAAGTGTGAGATTTCTTTAATCCCGGCAAAGCTCTTTAGCAAGTTTGGCACTGAAGCATCATGTTTGTATTCACCATAGATTTGCTAATGTGCCGTGTGCAACCAAACCTATTACTTGTCTCATTCTTATCTTATTCCCATTACCCAGGACTCAACAATTGATCAGGGTAAATCAATCAGACGGTGATGGGAAACTCTGTTGATAGGCGCACCATCATCTGCTGCCTAGCCCACCGATGCGTCTATGGATTATTTATCTGTGCTCACTGGACTATGCACCTTCTGCATTATTGACCATGTAAAGGTTAGAGAGGTAATTTGGTACAGTGTAAGAGTCAATAAGCCTAGCATCAGTGATCAGCTTTGGTTATCCTATGACTTGGCACCATTTGATATCGAAGGCTGCACTTTGTCCATCCGACTTGTGCGGCTGAATGCGAGGTCGATAAGGAGAGGCTGATTGCCTGCTTGATTTCCTCAACAAAAGAGGCAATCGTTAGAAAGTCAAGGGACGTACGCACGCGGCTGAATCGGTCCTGGATTCATTGCCAACTCTGCTCGGCGTTTCGCTGCTTTCACTGGACCGTCTTCATTTGTCTTCTTATATTGTTCTTACCTCATATAGCATTCCTGCTGAATAATCCATTTTAAAACGAGGAGTTCTCAGTTTGTGTGCCTCCTGTGCATAGGCGTGCGCACACACAATTACGCTGGCTATGCCTTGGGACCGGATCGATACTCCACTCTTTCCTGCAAGGGCTGCTAAAGGAGGCACTGAGATCATACCTGGCCTTAGGCCAAAACCTCTCTTATCCTTCATAGTGTTTGTGTGGTCTTCCAGTATTGACGTACCGCTGTGGACCTTGTGTAATATAGTGGGTGTGTGCGAGGGCCTGGTGTTCATGCGTGGTGTGCATGTGCGTACGTAAGCGTTAGACGTGCCGCGTTTGAACATTTCGTGCTTCAGTTTATGCACCATTTTGTAGACAAGGCTTTTGTGCAAACTTTGGATGAAGTAATATATTATATATGATGTGTAACTATCGACAGCATCACTACGTTCGGTCCTCTACACACATCTGAGCTTCACCATACATAACATACAGGTCATGTGATCTGGCCGCCGTAACAAGCCTTCGTCCTGCAGGCTGGAAATTGAGTTGCTTTCCTCGCTCGGCATTTCTGTGGCACAACACGCAAACATTTCAGGTCACGCTCGCGTGCATTTGCTAATACCATCACAAACGCCTGCAGATTGCTTGCTGGGAAGGCAGCTCTCAGAAAAGCACGGCCTCGCACGCATTACTCAAAAACAAGGTACTCAAAAACATGCCACATACTGTCCAAAATGAAGTGTGCATATAACACATTAGTGCGTAATCAAAACAGAATAACGACCAGTGCCGCAGCAAATGAGTCAAATAAAGGGGGAGAGTAAAAATGCAAAAAAAAAATAGGAATCGACTACAAGAGCACATGAACGGAGGAAATAAAGTTTGTGGAGTAAATAAAGAACATGAATTTAAAAGACAAAGACGCAAGTAGAGAGAGAGAGACACAAAGTGAGTGCCAGCAGACAAAAGATAGAGTATATAAAGGATACATAGCCCCAGGCAGACAGAAAACAATTGTTTCACTGCTTCTCACAACCCACTTCACCCTTAAACAGTACAGGTAGATACCTCTCACTCAATTAATTTCTACACATGGGCTGTGGAGCTCTGTCTTTATAAATTTATACTTTATACTTTATATATATATATATATATATATATATATATATATATATATATATGCGTGTATAAAAGTGTAGAGAAATAAAGAGAGTACGAAGGAGGAAATGGAAATATATAGATTTCCTCCTTCATACTCTCTTTATTTCCCTGGTCTACCACTTCTTCTTTGTTCTTAATCTGTATGTATACCTTCTCTGTTATATCTGCTCCCTCTGCTCTCATCTGCACAAACATTTCGATTTGCATAACCATGAATTCAGAGCAGATACCCCAACAAATTAACGACACACACACATGCACTCGCGCGCGCACACACACACACACACACACACACACACACACACACACACACACACACACCTGTGTGCCTCCATTCTCTTACCTTGTTTTCCTCAGTATTTTTTCCTAAATACTGTTCTTTCACACAGATTGTGAGCTACACTTCACAGTGAAGGTGTTTGAAGATTTCGAGAAATTTGTGTTTAGTACGATCTCGGCGCCAGGTGCCTCGAGTTCCACGAGAACGTGCAACAAATCGAGAGCTTTATTGTGGAAATGAGCAAAGTGAATATAGTGCTTGGTTTATTGTCAGCATGTCTGACAGATACGTCAAGAAAGGCCCCCAACCAAGATTCATTAGCTGGTTTCAGCAGTGACATGAACGGCCTGTCAGAAACACAGAGCCGTCTTTTGCTGTTGTCATTGTCGTTGTTGTTGTTGTTGTTTTTAAGTGATATTTTAACACGTCTAAACATGTGAAATGTGCTTAGTCTATGTCTAATTTTTAAATATGCATATTTCCTTGATTTTTTTTTCACACTCCACCTTTATTCATTACCACAGATTCCTCATATTTGCATTGACCAGAGATGGGCCAATGTTCAAACTCAAACCAAACCTATCACCTTTTTCACTGGTATTCCATTTACATTATCCCTTTTTATCCAAATTACATTTTTGAGTTGTCAGAACCCAATATTTGACCATGATAACCCAATCCTGTTCCGATGAAGCAAGGCTATTCAGCACGCACGCTGCTTCTGCTATAACATCATGCGCCAATACAATGTAGGTCCGCATCTGTTTATTTTTATTTATGTGTATTCTGTGGACTGTGCACCTGCCGTGACTCCAGATTATAGTTACACAAGATGATTTGTCTTCATTTATCTTGGTTCAGTGGACTATAGCACCTCTGCAGTACTGTAAAGGTTAGAGAGGTATTTTGATACAGCCTTTTGGTCAGTTAGCATAGCATCAATGGCCAGGTATGGATATCCAATGACTTAAGTAGAAGCCAGAAGTATTTGTGAAGTAGCTTGCGGCTTTCTCTCCATCTGCATTGGCTTAGCTGACCGTGCAGTCGATAAGAGGACGAAGAGGATAAGGATAAGAAGAGTACGACGAAGAGAGATTTCTTGTTCAAAAGGCAGACAATTTTTGGAAAGGCTAGGCAGCAGTTACACAGTAGATGCTAGGAAAGTTAGGCTTTGTTTTTATTGTCAGTAATGAACACATCACGCCAAGTTATTGTACGTAGAGAAATATGTGCAAAATATCAGTTGTTCTTAGTAAATCTTAATTCCCATACTGCCATGATAAGGTAAACATCACAGACGCCGAAACTCTTCAGGACCACATTTCCGACCTCATGCACCTCAGAGGAAACTAAAAAAAGAAGCCCGCATGATCCTGCTGTGCAGTGCAAACAATGAAGCATCTGCTCCAATAGTTCTAGCACGCAACAAATAAGATGAGTTACCTTGAGAGCCAGTAAGAAAACGTGCTGAGATCCTATCAGATTATCCAAGCTCAAAGCTGCTTGCACAAATTTAGTTTATTTTTGCCTAATCATAACAGAAACCCCTTTTCTCTCATAAACTACCCTTTAAAACAAACTCTGCCTTGGTGTAGCTTCTATCGTTCTCTCTCCTTCCCACTTTTCTATTAGCGCTGTATTTCAAACTGCGTCTTTTGTTGGAGATATACTCCCTTTTACTTCCCTTGCATGGACGTGCAATTCTTTACAAAATCCTAATGTAGGACAAATTTTATTTATTTAGTCTATAGGCTGTACCATTTGTAAAGACATTTCTGTCTCTGGTTGATCTAAAAGACCAGTTTCGGTTTGTCCCATAATATTCAAGGTTATTATCTGACACGTGAACGAAATATGTGGGAAAACACCTGGCTTGTAATTGAATATTACACCTGACATGTCAACTGCTACAGCTGCCAGAGTGTCCTGAGATTTCAGCACATAACTGTGACTACAAATCTAAATGCTGTAGCATGAGGCTCTTCCTCCCCCCTTTTCCTCTCACTCACCAGCTGTTTGGCAGCTGATGAAGTGACCATCTGATTCTCCCTATACTCCCCATTACCAGCTTGCCACTCTAATTAGCAGCGTTTAGGCTCACTGGGTACTGGAGAGCAGTGGCCCAGGCAAAGGGAGACAGACAGAGCTCAAAACGTGTCCTCCTGTTATTATTTCTTCTCTGTGGAGATTCCACACTAAACACCTTTTCACACACAAGCACTTCTTCCCTTCCGGGTCTGCATATGCATAATTAGCCAGGTAATTGTAGTGTAATTGGTGCCATCACCTCCTCCAGGAACACACTGGCATTGTTTTATCAACAGCTGGAGTACAAACCTGCATGGCATCATCATACGAGAAGAAAAGAAAGGGAGGATGGGAAAGACTTCCAGTGAATTAGAGAAGTCAAGGCCTGAGGGGAAGTCCTTCCATGTTTAGAATGGAAATATATGGAAATATTCCCTGTCTAGAAGAAATAGAGGGTAGAAGGGGGGAAGAGTGGGGAAACCAAAAATGGAAGCCAGCTAAAAAGAGAACGTGAGATTGCCCACAGAGAGAGACAACATGCACAGTGGGTGAGAGAAGACGGGAGATAATGTGTGTATGCTGGAGGGAGAAAAAGTGGCGTCAACTTTGTTTCTTTCTTTTTGGCTGCGGAGGAGGAAATGGAGGAATTTGGTTTAAAGCGCTTTGTGTATTATTCATCCCCCTTCAACATATTGGGTTGCCTTTTCTTCGGGAAAACACGTTTTTGTAAAAAAAAAAAAAATCTTGCAGGCCTTGGCAAGCTGGATAATAACATTAAACATAGCAGATAGATTGACATCTCGAAGTTCCAACACCAGCACAATGATATGCAACAAAACATACAATAATAATCATGGATGTGTGGACTTAAAGGAGAAATCCAGCCAGAACCAAATTAAATGCAAAAGCTTATGCCAAAGTTTGAGTACGCCCTGGTCAAAATTTAACCAACTTAACCTTTGGAGCTAACAGAATTAAAACCTATTTCATGAACTGGAGCATAATATAAAGTGTGTGTGTGTGTGTGTGTGTGTGTGTGTGTGTGTGTGTGTGTGTGTGTGTGTGTGTGTGTGTGTGTGTGTGTGTGACCCAATAGTGGACATTAAACATGGTTATATTTTAAGTTGGCTTTCAAGCTAGAATTAAGGAATCTGGCAAAATCCTAGAATCTATACAAGAAATATGTGTCTGTGCCTTTTGAAGCAGTAGCTCCAGGATTCTTTACTTCCTCTGTTTCTGTTCTGATCTTAAAACATCCACAAACATCCTCTGTCTTTTGCAGTACCCTGTAGAACACCAGTCTACTGTAAGACAGGGTAGGGGTCAGTTGCAGCCTAATGCCCCTTAATTGTACATTCCAGACACTTTAATACCCCTTAACCATAAATCTCATCAGTTACATCAATCTTAAACAGTCCAGAGTGTAATGTCCCTTATTCATTAATGCCACCCTCAGGAAAATGCAGCTTAACTTCAAATACAATAATTGTAATAGGAAAACAGCTTTCACTAATCCTAAAATAAATTATCATTTTTTTTATATTGTGCTTTTTACTTCTGGAAACAACTCTTCTTTCTCAAAACACAATTTACGATCGAAAGCAATGCTTTTCTGAATTGCTTCAAAAACTCTTCAGCTCCAGTGAGCTTACTTGTGGTATGGGGCTTTTCATTGTAAGGATGGTGGCCCCTGTGGAGGGTTAAGAAGAGGTCAGCGCTGAGTTTATTTAGGGTGAAATATTAGATCAGATCTTTCCGAAATCTATTCCAGGAAGATTTGCCTTCCTTCCACTGTCAATGGCTTTATGTAGCCTGGATGGTCTCAGTGGGTTACGTAGCTAAATTGTTACGTTTAGACAATAGTGACCTTTATATGGCCAGATAGCGAGGATTATTTCAGTGCTCAGTTGCCTAGCAACAGTCTCCTTGTGGAGTTAACACTCGAACAGTGAGAATACTTGACATCGCCTGTTGAATGCACAAATTCACGAGTCCCATCGATCAGTTGTGTCAGCACTTTGATGAAAGAAGTTCGTCACGAGATTTAATACACGTCACTGGAACTTCTTTATTCATCATAAATATTGATGTGCAAGTCATTTTGATTGTTAATGTAGAGACCGCAGCAACTTACATGGCTACACACTATTAACAGTAAAGCGTAAAAAAAGATGCACAGCGATGTTTCCCCACACAATTTTACTGGGTTGCTAGGGCAAATTTGCAAGCCTGCTGAAGTCGGTCGAAGCGGCCTCTCGTTTTGTTTTGCACGCGAGTTGATGGGCTGCCGCACATATTAAAGGTAGAAGTCAAATATGAAGAGAAACCTCTCTCTCAAGGTCGTTGTTGCTCTTAGCTGCTGCGTCCAATGAGATTACAGGTTAACTGTAGTCTGGAAGCAGGATCCCTTGTGACTCCCATGTTGAAGGTTAGAAATTGTACACTTTGGCATAAGTGTATCCCTAAGGTAGGCATTTGTAAACACCCGTTCATTTTTGTGAGGCTGTTACATAGCAGCGTATTCCGGCAGGATAGTGCACGTGTATGTGCTTTACTTTTCTTCTTACCACGCAAGAAACTGAAAAGTCCTTTCGACGATTCCTTTCACACACACTTGATTTTCCACCGTCCTGTTCCCCTACCACCACTGTGCCTTGTACCTGCTACCTGCTATCGTCTTCACTTTCTTATCATGTCTCTCAGCACTTACACACTTACACTCACACAGAGTGATCAGGCAATCTGGCTCCTTCCCGGCTAAGGAATGGTTCCACCGTGGCCAGGTCTGTTGAATAGGGCTTGGGCTTCGACTGCTTTGAGAAGTAATGAGGAGAAATCCTCCATGCTCAATTGATTTCAAAGGTGAGACGAAGAAGGAGGGGGAAAACGGCCAAGCCATTATGGCTGGCAGCAAGCTGTGGATGGGAGTGCAATTGCAGAGAATGCGCAGGGTCAGGACAAAGCAGTGTGTTCTGTTTTGAGAGGGTTTCAATTAATGTATAGAGCTTTCACCTTGGACTTCTGTGGCAATGTAAATGCAACACCAAGGTGTTTCAACATGAAACGGTTCTGAACAATGGTAACAAGCCTAATCTGTAGCTCTGGACATACACTAGGTTCCTGGCAATTGTGGCTATACTAGCATACTATACTAGTAGTGTCAGTGTCACTGCCTTGTTTATGCACTGCTCTTTTATTGGCCTCTTTGGTGCTGACACACTACATGGCCAAAAGCATGGAATCGCCTGAAAATCACATGCGATTCTCATTTCTCAGGTTTTGGAACATGCAACATGGTGCCCCCTCCACCAGCTAAGCATAAAGGGAAGTAAGGCCTGGATCCCAATCTGCAGTTCAGCCCAAAGGTGTTGGATAAGGTTACCAGTTAAATTCTTTCACACAATGTCTGTATGGCATTGTTTCTGTATTGATCGCTTTATTTAATATCTATTGCATTTTGCTCGCTCGTATTTGACACCAAGGAAAATCTGCACCTTCGCATCGCACCTTTGTGAGCAAAGCTTTGTTTTTTTTCCCTTACAGGCTATCAGTGCTGTGTAAGTTAGCAAGAATGTAGGGAATTAGTCATTAGGGGACTGTTTTGGATAACGCTTGTAGGTACAGGTATCCACAGACTAAGTAACAAAATATTTGCTATCAGCAATATTTTGTAATGTGTTTCAATACTAAGTGGCACTTTGCGATAATGTGTATAGCTGCGTGTCTTGCAAATGTTTACTTTTATTTCAATAACCAGTGTAATACATAATCCAACCAGGGATGCCAAAACAAAATGTCCAGTTTTCCCTATCTGTCAGCACATTCTCTAGTTGATATTCACTTCTTTGAACCAGTGTCTGTATACTTTTGGCAATGTAGTGTTTTTTCGACAACCACTCTATTAGAGGCTTGACCTACACATTTTTACCAGAATCTGTATAGCTGGCTGCCTGTCTGCAAACTTCAGCTGGCTCTGGATATATTTTGAAAAGGCCAGCACATTTGTGTGTGTTGGGAAGAGAAAGTGCCTGACCTTTTTGAAATACGATACTTGTGTTCATTTTCTCTCCGTTTGCAGTCATTCTCGGTCATTTTCTCTCTTCCTCATCTTCTCTCGCTTTTCTCGTCTCACTAACTCGTGTCTTTTATTTCCTACTTCATGTTTTCCTTCATACCTTCTCTCTCTCTCTCTCCCTCTCTATTGTTGGATTCCAAATTCAATCCTGTTCGGAGCATGCTTAGACTGGAGCTGCACATTATATATTTCAGCCTCCCAGAACAAGAGTGAACGTCTGGCTGGCTGTATTTCCACTCTGATTCATTCTCCGTCTCACATTGTGCTATCCCTTTTTATGCAAATGTACCTGTCAGAATCTATTTTGGTTTTGTTGCTGGCATTTTGTTTTGCGATGGATCCTGTGTTAGCACTTTTAACAAATTTTGCTTTTCTCTCCAATCTAAAGCGCGTAATGCCACTATTTCAGTAAATCGGCACTTGTGGAACAAATGGTGTTCCTAAATACCTAAACGGGGGAATATGTAACTTACGTTTAGCAAAGCAAATGTCATGAGGGAATCTGATTTCCCTTCTACAGCTGGTGCATCTCCTTTCTTATTCATTTCAGAATGATGAAACTGGCACCGTTGTAGACGATTTTCACCTGTCTAGTCCTGAAAAGCTGTGTAGAACAATATCATGTACCAGGATTTCATACTGCTGTCCCATTTAGACGTGCTTGAGAGATTTTCATGGCCGTGGGAGTGTTGTAACTGAGACAGCAGTGGCTCTTGGGATAGATTCTCCCCTGCTCGTTTCAAATGGATTAGAACAGCATGGCATCTTATGGGTGTGCAAAACTGGATGAACACAGTTTTGTCTGTCCTTGGCACCCACTATCTTGTGTCCTTCTGAACCTTCTCAGGATTAGCAGGTCTCAGCTGAGGGCGTCATGGATTTGAAAATCCCAACAATTTCTCTTTGCATTACTGTTGAATAATCACGCCGAATATGTCTGGATTACGTTGGAATTGCGTCATGCTTCCAAAACTTCGTCAATGAATTGCTTTGAAAGACATAACACAAATAAGTTTATGCGTCTCATTTCCTGCTCATGCATTTTTAACGTCGAGGAGTAAAAACCGTAACGCAAGGAAAAAAAGTCCTTATTTTAAATGTTTTAGTGTTAGACATAAAATCTATTCGGTTCTCTCGGAGAGACTTTCAATATAAAAGCACTTAATAATTAATAATAATTAACTCGAGACAACAAAGATGGCCTGATGAGCTTTGACCAATAGGTTTACCAATCCTGACCAGCTGTGCAAAAGGTTCCACATGCTTAGCAGGTGTCTTACTCACGACTCCATATTTGTTACGTTCTTGTTGGTGGTCGCACAATATTGCCAAGAGCAAGTGAGATCCTTGGGTCCCACCTTAAAATCAGAGTCAGGTTTATTTATCTAGTGCTTTTTACAGTGGAGATTGACTCAATGGAGCTTTACAGTTTTAAATGATCTTCTGTTATCTAATCCTACTTCCACAATGAGCAATTCTAACGGTGGAAAGGAAAATCCCTGATAAGTTATAAGGAAGAAACCTAGGGAAGACCAGGACAAAAAAGGGACATTAATGCTCAGTGCACAATATGAGATACATGGTCAGATAAGCTTGTGCTGGAGTATGGATACTTCTCTGGACCGCATTCAGTGATGACTGCACAATTCTGATAAGTATGAATGTGCTCATGCTTGGCCAGAAAGCTTTAATCCTCAGGTCAGTCACTTACTTGGCACCACTAAATGGAGATCCGCACTCTTCTGCACATTGCTAATGGTCGTTAAAGCCCCACATAGTACCTAAATGGGACCATACCACTCCAGAGCGCTACACTGTAATCAGATGGTCAATTATTTAGTCTACCCACACTGATGGGAACACTGGGAAAACACACAGGAGACATGTAGTCCTGTCATTCTATCAGGCACACAAAAGAACTCGCTGCATGGAGGTTTGGGTTGGATTCCGGCATTTTTTGAGGCGTGTCATTGGGGTGGTGGTGGTTTTGAGTTGTTGAAAGTGAAACCCAGCCAGTCACTCCTTTCTTTTGGCCCATGTTAATATGCAGATCAAGTAAAGTACACCCTCGGTGGGAACCGAACATCCTGCAGGGGCAAGGACCATAGCAAGATCAAATGTGGCTTAAAGCATGCAGTCTCAGTGGTAGATCAGTAGAGAAGGTCTGGCTCATGAACACATGAAGATGTGCTATTTATATTCAATTGTGTGTGTGTGTGTGTGTGTGTGTGTGTGTGTGTTTGTTTGAGGGAGGTTGTGTATACAGTATATATGGGAAGGCCCCAGAGACGTCCCTAAATATTTGTAGATCTATTTGGACTGCCGTGGGTACGCGTGAAGATCTTATTTTCTGATAAAGAACATGCTGTCTGGGAACATGTGCTCCTCTGTTCAACTCAGAGAACAAGCCTGCAGCCCATAGGCATGGCAGATGAAAAGAGCACAGTTGCTTACAACTAATCCTTGTGACAGAAGCCATTGGCATACAGGGTTTGGTGTGTGTATTTGTACACAAAGGGACTTCCCGTCCCTTCCCATCCCTTGTGTTGATGGGCTCGTGGTTTATTTACATTTCAGCACACTACCAATAGCAGAAGATCTACAACTATTTTGGCTCCTTTTCCGTTAGGGGTCATATCATCACAGCATGGGCTTGAGACCAGCACTAGGAGAACACCCTGAAGAAGCTGTTGTTTCCGTATACCCACTTGACCTTCACATTGCAAGTCCCATCCACCTTGTGAGACCCTCTGCTTTTTAGCACCATGTTCGGTTCCCTGAACCTGTGGACAATACAGCATTTTCCAGCATTTAGATAAAAAGACGGTATAAGAGGTGAGCTGGCAAAGACGGGAGAGGGAGGTAAAAGTAGGAAAAGGGCCAGGAGAGGTGGCAGGCTGGTGACCACCACAGCCTAATTAAATTAACGAAGACACATGTTGTCAGGTCAGGATGGCTAGGTGGTTGTCATTTCATACCGGCTGGGGCCTGTCGAGCTTGGGACAAGCCTGTGTGCCGCTGGCCCTCTGCCACGCATTTAACGCGCTGACTTGAGTGCGCCAGTTAAGACATCTTCATTAGAGATATTCCAGTTTGCGTTATTGAGGTTCCTGTTCCCTGAAGGCCGGCACATCTGATTAGCGTCGTTTACATTTACAGCATTTTTTAGAGTAACTCAGCAATACAGTCATACAGTTCAAACACTGGTGGGTTAAGGACCTTGCTTAAGGACCCAACTGTGGAAGCTAGGCAGAGGTGGGATTTGAACCTTAACCACTAGGCTATCGCATCGTCGCATAGCAGGGGTTCAGATTCATAAGCTGCCACTTGAATTTGCAAACTTCTTATGTATGGCATTACGTTAGACATTGATTTGCAAAGCTAAGTCCATATTAGTTACAGGACATTGCTATCAAAACTAGAGCACTCAAAATCTCTACATGTAAGGCAGTAATTCCACTGCAGTAATAACCTACTGATTATGATCACCTGAACAGATCTTATGAGGGACAAGAACAAGATACACGAAAGCTGGGATTGAAATGGTGATTTCTGAACTTTCCTGTTACAGCTTAAGAATTGCTAACAGAAAAACGAACATAAAAGCTTGTTTTCTTTGTATAATTATTTGTATTATTAATACAGCTCTAAACACACTGTCTATTTTTCATTTTCTTTATTCTTTATTTTGTACAGCAAATAAATGCGCTTGGTGCTGCTGCAAATCAATATTCTTGCAGCGTTTGTCAGTATTCATAGAAGAAAGCACAATTTTAAAATCTTACTTACACACTGTATCCACAAACATTGAAACCAGAGAAACAGATCATTCTGCAGTGGTCTCTTACTCTTTTGCAGATCTATATAAATAATTAAACCGGGCTGCTATTAACCTGTGCTAATTATCAGATAATTAGTAAGTGCTCCCACACAGGGGTACAAGAGTTAATTTATTTTGTTGTTGTTGATAAACAGAGAAGTTGCACAAGTAAGCTAAGTCAGCCCTTTTCTTATGCCATTGTCTGCGTTTTCAAGGCCTATAGATGCTTTTTACTGGGATCTCTAGCTGATCTTGGTGATGTCAAGGATCACATCCTGGTAGCTAACAGGGTGCTAAATGAAAAATGCTACATGATGACGTTTTATGAGCATTATATAAGACAACGTCCTGTGTTTTCACCCTTTTGCTTTGATGCAGAAAAGTCTTCTCGCATTCTCAGAATCAACAGTCCACGCGTTCAGCGAGAATGCTGTCAACAGCATTGCTAAAACGAGAGTTTTAGAAATGCACCTCTGCCAGAACAGTGCAGTGCGTCCGTGGTTTCTCTGTTGGCCTTTCTTTCTCTCCAAGCAGTATCTGTCTGAATAAAAGAAAACATATTTGAGGAAGAGGAAGGAGTGAACGAACAGCCCTCTGGGAAGTTGTAGGTATGGATGCTGGGAGGTCTGGATGTGGTTTATGTAGGATTTATGAGCTAAACAACACCTACCGGGATTTGGGAGCTGAGTCATACTGTATACTGATCATATATTCGGTACCAGGTAAAGTACGGTAAATTATGTCTTGATGCAGCACTTCTTCTTATTTGCACGTCTGCCTATGTCATTCAGGTTGTTCGAAACTTGTTCAACTAGATCAAATGTACTTTATGAGCTCTATTCAACAGAACCAAAGCCACCCTGTATGTTGGTCTTCCACCAAACCATACCATTGCATTCTCCTGCTGTCGACCAAAAACTAAATGGCATCATAGTGCGACTGTTCACCTTGGGAAAACCAACCCTAGGAGATCCTGATGATGTTTTATAGGCAATTTTAAACTCAGTATTGATGCTTGCAACTGAGGACTAGTGATTTTAATGCACTATGTGCTTCCGTTCCGGTTCTGTGACTTGTCGCTTTATAGCTGCTTTGGTTCTGGACGTTTCTTTTGAATCACAATAACAAGTAACTCTTATGTGTAGAATAGAGGTAGTATTGACATCAACTCATACATACACTGTATAAACTGTGTATGCATATATATATATATATATATATATATATATATATATATATATATATATATATATATATATATATTTATATATATATATTTTGATA
>JAUZST010002815.1:0-17688 GCA_034779995.1 Parotocinclus haroldoi
CTCTCTCTCTTTCTCTGTATCTCTCTCTCTTTCTCTGTCTCTCTCTCTCTCTCTCTCTCTCTCGCTCCGTCTCTCTCTCTCTTTCTCTCTGTCTCTCTCTCTCTCTCTCGCTCCGTCTCTCTCTCTCGCTCCGTATCTCTCTCTCTTTCTCTGTCTCTCTCTGTCTCTCTCTCTCTTTCTCTCTCTCTCTCGCTCCGTCTCTCTCTCTCTTTCTCTGTCTCTCTCTCTCTCTCTCTCTCTCGCTCCGTCTCTCTCTCTTGTTCTCAGCCACTCCTGTGGCACAGGAGAAACTTTAGAATACCACAGAAACTGAAGCTCAGTCCATTACTTTTCAAATGCTGGGAAGTGAACACACAGTCTGCATTCTTCTGCATTCTTCCTGCAGCACTGAGAAAGCTCCCAGAGGTGAAACCCATCCTCCCAGAGCATCATGGGTAAACAATCACACATGTACAGTGATGTATTAATGCAGCAGCTGCTCCAGTGCCTAAAGCCTCCATCACGTTACTCCTGTTCCTCTCGGAGCTCAACGCTCATGGACTCTCAACTCCAGCCGTCACTCGACTCGAGCTCCGAACCTTACAAAAAGGGGCCGGCAGGGGAGTCTAGTACATGATTACTGTAGTACTAAAACGCAGTGCTGAAACGGTACTCTGGTATGTGAACAATACTGTTTTAGAGTACACTAATGAGCCATAGTAAGGACCTGATAGTGTAGTACGCCTTTACTGCAGTACTGGATCGATACTCTGGTACTCGGTTAATACCGTACTAGTGTAGTACATGATTAAAACTATAGCACTAACATACTCGAGTGATACTCCAGCACTCAACGGCTACTGTAGAACTCAAGTAAATAGTATAGTTCTGAAATTATACTCTAGTACGTGATTAAAACTCTAGTACTGAAACCGCAGGACTGATGATACTGTAGTACCGGATCACAACTCCGGTACTTGGTTGACACCGTAGCCCTGAAACCATACTGCACGTCTTGAATAATACTAAAGAGTGCTACAGTAATACAGCTGTACTTTAATGCTATACTACAGAAATGATAGTGTAGTACTCTAGAACTTCGTACTGTAATACTGATAAGATGACATGCTAGTACTTCATGACGCTGTAGCACTTAATTAATATGGCTGCTCAACTTTAGTTACAGTAAGAGAGAGAAACAGATACAGGTTTTTGGAAAGTATTCAGATCTACAGTTAATACATGAGGTGCCAGGCATGTATGTTTACTTGTAACCAATCTGGCAACCGGGGAAATCTTCTGCCTCCTGCGAAACACTAAAACATGATGCATTGTTAAATACTCGTTATTTGCCAACACCCATTGTACACATGCCTGTCTTTGGGGTTGTCCTGGTGCCCCCCCGTAAGGGTGTCATTGAACTTTTAAGGTACTGGGTACTGATCAAAACCGTCAAGGGTTCAAGTCCCAGGACTGCCAGCAAGGCCCTTAACATTTCATTGCTTTAACTGTAACATGTAATGCTGTATCAGTTGTGTGTGTTCCTGCGTACGGGCGTGTCCCACATGCTGTTCAAATAAATTCCTCAATTACGTTACGGATCATTGTTAGAATTCAAGTCCAATCCTCTTGATTTAAGGTTGTGCCTTAAAGCTCAGGTTTAAAGGTGCTTTGCATTCTCATTCGTCCATGTCCATGAACCAGGGCGTCAGGCCGAGGATAAAATCTTAGGGTGGAAAAGAAGTACGATGTTTCACAGCTTACGTTTTACTGCCTTTAGCAAAGATGCTCCGGTTTCTAAATTATTTACGGTGGCACACGCAACCAGGAACGTGGAGAAAAATCTACCTAAGCATTCCCTATACAGTTCAGAGTATGATGTAACAAACCCAAAATAACACGCTGCCCTAAATCTGTTAAAGCTCCGACAGGGGAATTATAATTCGTTAATAGCTCGTGTGCAAAAGTTTGGGCAGACGTTACGGTTTCGGGACATAACGGGAACGTTATTGGTGCTCAGTCATGGGAGCTCTTACGGTATGCCATGGTCCTCGTTTTCAGTATTTAGTATATTTAGTATGTTGGCACACGACGTCCTGTCGTCTCACTTTGACCCGTTACAAAACTGGGCAACAAGGGGTCGGGCCCTACTGGCACAGGGGACAAGGTGGGAACAAACCCCAGGCAGGGTGCCGATCTATTGTGCGGCACACGCACATGTCAGACGGAACGATCAGCCATGCCGAAGATGCTCCCTCTCCCATCTCTTCATAGATTTAATACATTTAAATATTTGATATGTCATCTTAATGATGTTTATTACCCAAATGAGGACGGGTTTCCCTTCTGAGTCTGGTTCCTCTCAGGGTTTCTTCCTCTTAATGTCAGGGAGTTTTTCCTTGCCACTGTCGCCATTGGCTTGCTCGTTAGGGACAAACAGACATTCAATTTGTGACACTTGTTTATACGTCAAGGCGGAGCTGCTTTGTGACAACGTCTGAACCGTAAACAGCTCTACACAAATCAAACTGAATTGAATCTGACACTTTAGAGACTCCATTTGACCTGGCACGCCTTTGGAACGCGAGAGGAAACCAAAGCAGACGCAGGGAGAACATGCAAACTCCAACCAGCCGGCTAGCAAAGTTCACAACCAGGTGGGACTCGAACCCGGGTCTAATGCTTTGTATATTAATGACACTCCATTACCACTTTTGAGTTCTGTAGCTTGTTATTAGATGATTGTTATACTATACTACTATACTACACTACTTGTTATACTATGATTTAATACAGCACATGCACGTTTGTCTATCCTTCTGAGGACTTAATTCACGGACATAATTCACTGTAGCGAATAAATCCTACACCTACCCCCAGCCCAGGCAAAACCCCCAAGCAAATCTTTAGGGCGTTTTGGTTTTTCTATTAAACGTTATCACTTATGTAAAAGAAAATAAAAAAAACTAAGGGGAAAAAAAAACCCTGGAAAACCTGACATTTGGCGCTCACAAATATAGGTTTGCACACACACATAGACCGGTAAAACACTGAACGCATTACACACACACACACACTAATCACACGTAACCTGTGGGGGTAAAAAAGGTCTCCTCGCTCTCGTCTTTTCAGATTTTATTTCACAAAATGGTTATGGTTATGGATTTTACCCGTGGAAGCGAGTCTGGATGGAGAACAGAGGCAGACGGAGAGATGGAGAGATGGAAGAGGACTTGTTATTTTCTGTCTCAATTCTCGGGTTATTTCTATAAAACTGTAACAGGTGTTTAAACGAGCCTTACACTGCGAGCCTTAACTTATTTACCCTGCATACCATGGACGGAAAAAAAAAAAAAAGAAAAAAAAAAGAAAAACGCGTACAGGCGTACGATTTGCTGAGGGAATCCGTTTGGGACGTCATCGCTGCAACAGCGACCCCTGCCATTCCGTCCATTATATACAAACTGCAGTAGGTGTTCTCCTGGACAGGCTCGAGAACAACCCCGGCCCTGACCGTGACAGGAGGGGCTAGGACCTTCGAGAACGACAGGATAAGGCACGACGGGTGTTCGTAGACGGCAGAATAAGCATTTTTGTTTACAAAAATGAGGGGACAGGATCCACAAGAACCGCTGGACAACCTGATCCTGTCCATGCCCCATGCGAGGTCTTGGGTGACCATACACCCTGCTGAACAGCCAACGCGGGGGCACTCTGGTCCAGTTTGACCTGCTCCTGCTCACCCCATGAACACAGCGCTTTCTACTCACCATAATTGAGATCGAATCTCATTTCGAACAACGCTCTTGACTTTTCGTTCGCTTTTCCGATTAAATCAAATCAAACGCTGCTTTGTTAGTCGCTTCACATTCGCTTTGAAATATCCCCCCATTTGTGTGAGCATTTTCACCTGCCACGGTCAGCATCTCTAGTCTCATTATTCAGCCGTGGTGATTGAAATGAAACACAAGATCCAACCCTACTGACCCTAACCCGCACCTTCACCCTTATTCAGTCCGATATACGAGGTAAGACTGTCCCAAAACGAGGTACGGATGCACACCGGCCAAAAATAATAACCGCTTCAAGGCGAAGATGGTCCATCAGCTTATTTAATCCGTTCCAAAACACTTTGATATGTAAAAGTGAATTATCAGTGGCATCCCTCAATACTGTTCGTCGTCTAAATTTGAGCTTCCGTTTAACCGTGAAAAGATCTGGCAAACTCAGGATAATGCTTAATTAAACGACACGGGTGTAAAGCAATTTATCCAGGACATGGCCACTGAGTGAAAGCCTCCTTAAAGAATAATATTTCATGGACATGAATCATTTCTGTATGACGTCCTGAACAGGAAAGGAAATATTCGTATAAATATAAATGCAAGGCTACAGAAGATTAAGATCAATGAAGATCAGTTAAGACATAACAAGGCTTTGAAGATTTGTTGTTTCACATTAAATATGTAAATACAAATCATGCTTTACGCCAAGTCCAAACGTTACTCTCACTTGATCTGGGGTGTGTTTTTTTCAGACTCAGACGTCAAAATACATTTTATATTGTGTATCGTTACAAAATGCGCCTTCAGGTCTCGGAACGGGACAAAGATAATTAAAAGGATGGCACAAGCTGCACTTCGTGTTTTGGTCGCAACGCGGCGCTTTGACATCCAAGCGCTATTTAAGGCCTGTTTTGGGGGACAGAACAGATTTTGTTTTTAAACATATTGCCATGTTAGGATTACATTTTTAAAAATGCGCCCATATTACCATGTAGGATGTATTTAAAAAAAATAAAATAAAATATAGCTTTTAGTGTGAATTAAGCTACCGTTTCGTTCACGGGCAATATCGGGAACGAAATGACAAGCAGCGAGGGGAGTCTGAGTGAACAGGAGCCTAAACCTTATGACAGCACTTTGTGCAAAGTGTGGAAAATCTGCGCGTCGGTTAAAAGCTGTTAAGGTTTGGAAATGACGCACAGTCGGATTACGGACAGGACGCACGGATTGAGTTTTTGGATTTTCTCACACTGGTTAAACACAAATACAAAAGCAGGCTCCGTGTCAGTTTCGTTGAGGGTGTCAGCTTAAAATGAAGTGGGGAAATACACCAAAGTACTTCAAAGTCGTACCTAAACCGTGCAAAAACTATTCGGATAACGACTTGTCATTTAAAACACAACCCGCACGCGAAACAGATGATTGAATCACGTTACAGTATTCTGTATTGATATATATATAGTTTTAAATAGAGAAAACCCGTAGTGTTCTGCAACAGAATTAATTTTAATATTGTTTACATTATTAAATAAAAAAAAAACTGTTAAATTAATGACACATTTGTATAATTCCTATTAATAAGTAGGTAAATATTAATAGTAATAAATATTACTATATTAACATTATTATTAATATTAATATTAATAATAATAATAATAATAAATATGAATAGTATGCATGTTAATGCAAAGATCTTTAGTGTAAAAAGCACGTGTGTGTGTGTGTGTGTGTGTGTGTGTGTGTGTGTGTGTGTGTGTGTGTGTGTTTAGAAGCGAAGCTTACCTCGCATGGTGGTGGCGACTCGCTCCTAAACGCGGCATTCATGAAGAAACAAACAAGCAAACAAACACGCAAAACACGGCGATGAAAAAAAAAATAACGGCAACAACAATAAACACAAACAAGTTCCTCGGTCGCTAAACGAGCCCCCGCTGCCCGGTGTCTCTGCTCAGCACGGAGATTCACTCAGGAGCCAAAACATTTCCCCAAACCCGGCTTGAGCGGTGCAGCATGCGCCTCTTCACATGACACCTGCGCCCCGCGAGCTTTTTACCGCTGCCACGAGCGAGGCTCAGCGCGAGCGCGCTTCTGATTGGGCACGCACTCTCGGAATCGCCCACTCAACAGCGTCTCTCCTGTACGCTAAGTCACGCCCACTCATGCACGGCTATAACTGCTAAGCCACGCCCAGCTCCTCAACGGCTCGGCTAGGGAACAAGCCCCGCCCACGACTTCGCTCGTTTGATAGTAAGTCTCGACTGAAAGTTTTCCTTTGGGGGCATTATTAAAAAAAAAAAATACATAAATAAATAAAGATTTAACACCGCAAACCCAAACATGGCATAGATAGCCATCCAGTTTTAATTAAAGTTTCAGTTTGGTGTGGGAACCTAAAGCTTTTTAATGGTTAGCAACATGATAGTTATGTCATATTTGTATCTAAGCGGATATATGTGATAGGTTATAGAAAGTTGTGTTCATTTGAACAGACTTTGTGCAAGCTTTTATTTACGGTGGAGTTCTTTGTGACGAGGGATATTCCATGGCGGATAATAATACGTGTTGCAAAACAGTTCAACATTGGTCAACTTTGGTCAAATGAAACGCGCTCTTAAGATACGAACACAAACCCACATGCTTTTCTGTTTAGCCGCTTTTCCCCTCCTCTCTAGTGCTTAATCACTGTCGACATATTAGCACTTGCTATAGCTATGCTAACTGCACCAAAATGGACGATTGGCAGTATCACCAATCTTCTGGCCTTGCCGTGGTCTCATCCATTTCGTAGAGCCACATGAAACTGCAAAAAATCTTGCGCGATCACAGCTTAAGACTGTTCACAGTATAAAATACAGTTCAGTCCGGTTAACGGGGCCACATTGGGACACGATGGTTTTAATCCTAATACCCGACTGGTCCGATTAATCGAACATGCCCTATGTTACAAGACGGGACGTGCTATAATTTATATAACATATTAAATGTTTATTAAACCTTTATTGTACGATTTACACGTTTTATTTTTTGATTTACACACATCTGCGATCAGGATGAGGAACCACAAATCAAGATAGTAGAGATAGTACAAGTGAGGAACAAGACACATGAAAGCTATCTTTAATAGAGAGGCAAAACCCGACATAATGGGGCTGAAGACTCTCTGATGCTGCGGCTGTACCATGATTGAAATTGGGTTTTTGAAAATATAGAAATGCTTTAGGCCTGGCCCCATAAGATGTAATGGATATAAAGGCACCTCTTACCCGAATATTCACTATCCAAACTATTTTACAGAACGAGTAACATTCAGACAGTGGGGTGCTGAATAATCTGTGTCATGTGCAAAATGTGCAAAAAGCCGTTCGATGTAGCTTCTCCTTATGTTCTCTGGGACGCCACAAAAAAAACAGTTTGGATTAAAAAAAATTGTAGTGCCCACATACTTTTGATCATGTGGCGTAGTGTGGCTTCAAAACGATCACCCTTTTCCATCATGTGACTCTTCTTTGGGTTGTGATTAAATAGTAGTACGGGGGGTGTAGGATGCGAGAGCTGACCCACCCCCCACGTTAGCGTGAGCGCGGACTCATCCCATGGCAGACAGATCGCCGCGAGTGCATCTCCACTGACCTAAATTTCTCTCTTTTCTCCCTCTTTCTCTTCTTTTCCCCATCCGTTTCCTATTTTCGCTCATAATTGTGATGTAATGACCAAAGCAGGCTGGACAATGAGCCAGGGCAGACAAATGGACGCATGCCGGACAGAGACATGTCACAGTGAAAGAGAGCTATTTGTTTTCCTATTCAAAAAGGTCTGGGAGAAGAAAGAAAAAAAATCAATGTCACCCTACCTGTAAAGCCGAATAGCCGTGCAGCTGTGGAAACGTGTGTCTGTTTAGTACGGTTTATCAAAACATGACATGGGTTCATAAATTCCGAATTACAAACGGTCTGACAGAATTAGAGGAACATATGGTGGGTACAAGAGCCTGGAGCAAAATGAGGACTGTAAAGGGTGAAGGATTTACTGTACGGCCTCCCTCAGCTCTTCTATTCCTCACGCTTAGGAAAAGGTTCATTCAAGCGATGGTTCCTGGGTTTGTGCTTTAACCGCTTCATGTCCCAACTTATCAGAGACTCAGAAACTCAAACACTGGCCAGCGGTAGCAGAACCTTACAGTTTAGTGTCAGGGAGTCACAGCTGGATGAATAAAAGCTGCTCAGACGCTGGATAAATAAATAGAGTCATTTTCCCATTTAAGTTTCGTTTCATTTTCTCTATTTTCTTTTCTTTTCTCTTTCACCTGGTCGTTTTCTTCTTCTCTTCTTCTTCTTTTTCTTCTTCTTCTTCTTCTTCATCTTCTTCTTCTTCTTCTTTTTCTCTTCTTTTCCGTCTCATTTTGCTTCTTTTCTCCTCTCATTTTCTCTTTTTTCTGTCTGTCTTCTCTGCTGGATGATCTTTTGCTCTCGGCTTTTTTGCGTTGCGTTTCCCTTTCACCGTCTTATCACGTATTTTTCTGTTAGATTACGCCTTTTTTCTCTACCGTTCTCTTCACACGCATCTTCATTTCCAATTGAATTTTCTCTTCTCACATTCTTTGCTATATCACCATTTTGGGAACTCAAACATACCATGGATATTTGGTTGGTTTTCCTATTTTCCTTTCTTTTCTTTCCCTGTCGTTTTGTCTCTTCTCCTATTTTTTTTTCTTATTCCCTTTTTCTCTTTATTAGTTTTCCTACCCTACTCCCATCTTTTTTCTTGTGCACCAAATTTGCGGCTTGTCTAACAACCAGTGTTTGGTTGTACAACGCGAGTGAGACTAAATCTTCTTTTAAACGTTTACTTCAAACACACGGAAACGAAACATTACGCTGGACTCAATATAGCTCGGTCAAAAAACTGTAGCTAGCTGCAGTCTGGCTTCTTTACATGCAAACAGTGGCAAAATGACGTTTTACCTACGGAAGCCGAAGATACATAAAGGTCTTTAAATATTATACAAGGCTAAATTATACATTTAGAAAACATTCTTAAATTATGTTCCACATACTTAACTATTTTTAACTAAATTGTCACTACAACTGAACTAACCATTAACTGGCTCTTACAGCTGGTACTTCTTCTCTCATCCCCTTTTCTCTCCTCTTCATTTTCTCAAGTCACATTTCCCGTTTTTTCCCCCTTTTTTCCCCCTTTTTCTTTTTTTCTTTAGACCTTTCTAATCTCTTCTCTCTCCTACCACGTCATTTTCATTTTCTCGTTCTCTTCATCGCTAAAACTGATTTTTTTACATCTATGTTTTTCGCTGACTTTCCTCTTTTTCCCTGTTCCTTTAATGTTCCCTTCTATTCTTGTCCCTTTTATTTTCTCTTTTCCAATCGTCTCGTATTTACACTTTTCTTCTTATCATTTACCCCCCCTCTAGTTCCTTTAAGCTTCTTCCCGCTTAGATTTTAGTTTGGTTTCTTTCCTTTGGTTCTTTGGTTCTTTCCCTGTGTGTTTGATTATTTCATTTCGATTGTACCCTCGTAACTGTGTAAAGCGGAAACGCGAGCATGGGTTTAACGCACCTAGCAGTCTCCCACGTAAACCTGTGTGTTCATTCGGTGTGTGTGTGTGTGTGTGTGTGTGTGTGTGTGGTGCTAAGAATAGCGGCTATATTACACTCAGCCCTGTTTTAAGGTTAAACCACATGCTCGTATCTCCTTTGCCCTTGAATCAACCACCAGGAAGTTAACTTCAATATAATTAGAGAAGTTTCTATTGGAAATAAAATGAGGCCACTTTTCCTCCGAGGAATCAGCCATTAAGTCTCCGATGGCACAAAGTCTTTTTATTTTACGCAGGAAACAAGCAGGTGTTTGTGCAAGTGAGGTTTGTAATAAGGTTCGACTAGTTATTAATCTTCAGCACCATTACGGTCATGTCCCCGTTTATCTATTAATCATGAGAGCGACTGAGAATCAGCGTAAAGCCGTGGATTATAAAATCTACACGCTGATTAATTTATCGCATGAAACATCATGGAGGAATTAAAGACCTGAAAAGAAACACCATCGAATCTGACAGAAAGAGAGAGAGAGAAAAATAAAAAGAGACAGAGAGAGAGAGAGAGAGAGAGAGAGAGAGAGAGAGAGAGAGAGAAATCCACTTGAGAAATATAGAGAGATACGACCACAAGTGACAGAGGCAATTTTCGGCGGAAAAATTACTCCATCATAATTTCAATCCCGAAAAGGATTGGAAAGAAAGCCCTGAAGGACCCGGCGGTGTCACCTTGAAAAATAGAGGAAGAAAAGAGCACTACATTAAACACACACACACACACACACACACACACACACGCACACGCACGCACAGAGCAATTAAACCTTCTGTCTTGTCTCATGGACCGTCCTTGCCTTATGTAAAAAGGAGCTCCCTATTTCCAACCAAATTCTCCATTCAGAATCAGCGGACAGTTCAAATATAATTTCAATCATAAACACCGAAGAGAGCTTGGGTACCGCAGGGGTCCAACGCTCTCGCCCACCCCTATTCGAACCTCAGCGGTAGCTCCGGGCTCGTACGGGCACAGACACATTTGGCCATATCTAAGGGAGGCAATGGGGCATTGGCAAAGATGGTGGGATTTGTCCAGTCCTCTTGCATCCCTCTGAGCCTGGCACAAAAAAAACTGGCCAAAGAAAAATCAGGTAAGTCGCCCACACGTCCTCATGCCATGCTTAATATTAGTAATTTGACATTTACAGCATTGAGCTAACGGCTGAAAAAAGAAACTGAGGGTTTAGGGCCTTGCTTAGGAGCCCAACAGTGGCTGCTTTGCAGTGCCGGGACTCAAACCCGCGACCTTCTGTCGGTAACTGTAACTTCACTGCTGCGTCACCAAGGCTGGTTGCTGATTTGGTCATTCTCAACGAACAGCTTTTCCAAATACGTCGACGTACGTGGATGTAGCAGGGCAACGTAACGATTTCCATTGGATCACACCATGGACATGACCCCAGTCCATCGCAGGGCCAGCTGGGGTCTCTGTTTGTGTAAGGAGACGAAATTGGTCCGATGAATCTCATCATTCTTCCTGCAAATTTCTGTTTGGAGAAAGCCTTCAAAGATTGCCTTCAAAGCTCAATGCAGATTCTCAACCAGGGGGATTCTAGGACCAGAGCTTTAGGGGTGCTGAGCACCCATGGAGATCAGCCTGTCGCCCTTTTCTTTTAGAACAACAAAACAACATTGTTTTGGACTGCCATGACTTTGGGGGACACCGTGACTGGCAAAAAGCAACACCAACAAATCTGGGAGATCTTCCTTCTCCATTTAAACCTGAGCCTGTGAGCCGCAAAGCCATCGCTTGGATCATACCATTTGCGAGGCAAGGGGGGACGGGGACGTCCGCTCTATATTTGTGATTGAAATGTAATATTTGGACCACATCCTTTATATATTCTCTTCATTTCTTACCAGAGACGAAAATAATAACAGAAAACACAATGTTTTACTATTTTAAGTGGCGCTTGGGCAAAAAGGGGACTGGAGTCTGGAAAGATCCAGAATGGAAAAGCAGATCGAGTTAAAAGTGCCCGGATAAAGGGGGAATTGGACGAACATTTGGCTCTGTTTTAGTGGAGTTTGGCATGTTCTCCTTACAACATGCAAGTCTGTAAAATCTGTAAAGGCAATAAATAAATTAGTTGCAGTACTGAAGTATTTACATTGTCCAGCTTCTTACTGTAAAAAAGTGCTTGCCGTAGGTTATTGTAAATCTACAGTAAATATGTTTACAGTGTTTTTTCCTCCTGTCCTAATCCACTACATAATGCCTACAAGTTTCTCGGGAACCCGAGCTTTAGTTTTGTACCGTTACGGTACGGCCCGAGCGTCAAAAGCCAGCGATTCTATCTTTAAATCCTGATTGCTTGTAGGAATCCCCTTGTGTGGATCCGTTTCAAGGATCATGAAGGAATAATTTCAGCTCCCTGTCCCAGTGCAGCACAGCCGAAAGGGATAACGGGATTATTAATATTGTGGGAAATTAATAAAGTTATAGACTCTCATCTGTATCAAAACAGAGTAATAAGCATGCTTCTGCTCAAAGCTTTTAATAAAAGCAAGCGCTCGGAAAATTGAACTGCCTCCTCTTCATCAAATTATTACGACAGACAGCCAATCAGTAGAATATAATTGGATTTCTTTGTAATCCGTATATATATTTATATATTTATATATGTTTTACATATCTCTCTTTTCTCTCTTTTTAAACGAGGCCATTAAGATATTAGTGTTGCTTATACTGTGGGGAGGATTTTTTTTTTTTTTTTTCAAACACATTAAAATAAGCTCGCATAGCCCGAGGCAAGATCTCAAAATAAACGTATCACTGATTTGGTTTGCAAAGCTTAAAATGTTGATGTCGAATCTCTGGAAGATCTCATTACGGCTCTTACGAGGACAGAGGCAGACAAGATTCAGAACCGAGGAGATGGTCAGTGTTGGAAAAAAAACATTCAGTCTTTATCATATCAAATCTGATGCACCATAAATCAACAGCGGTAGGGTCCTGTTGGTTCGAGCGAATAAGGTAATCCATTCTGACATTACAGAAAACAGTCATATATATCATTTATGCAAGTAATACATGCAGATATCATTCGAATAAAATCATACCGTTATGAGAAAACTGTCATTTTTGTATATTGCAAGGATGAAGTCAATTCAGGGCGGATTTCTTCTCTAGTGCTTTTTTTTTTACCACACAGAGCATCTTCCCAAAGCAGCTTTTAGGCCCACAGCGCTAACTGAGCAAGCCCAGGGTGACAGTGGCAAGGAAAAAAACTCTCGACATGATAAAAGGAAGAATCCTTGGTCGGACTGAGGCTCAGGAAAGGGACCAAACCTCTCATTTATGAAAAATGCAAAAGTAAAGCATTTACGTTTATTACTGCAGTTTAAATATAAAAATAAACCGCGAGAAAGCTGCACTTTTTGAAACGTACCTATAAACAGTGATACGTTCAGATACAATGGGATTACAAAGTTTTAACATGCAGCGACAAAACAAGATAATAAACAGAGTGGTCTACGAGAAAAGTCCCAAATGAGAATTAGCAATCACAACAGTTTGACATTAGAAGTGTGACCCAAGAGAATGTATACTCAGGTCGGGTAACTGTTACAAATCGTAGCTTGCATTGGCCGTGAACAAAATGTTAATTCGAATAAATGCTCTCGGTTTCTGTACAAACATGTACTTTTAGTGCTTTTATACACAAGTTGTCAAACATTGGAAATAACGATTAGAGGATTAGATCCTCTCCTTTCAAAGGCGTTGTCGTTAAAATGCCATCACACATCCACTTCTGACTCACAGTTCCGATGCTGTGTGTGTGTGTGTGTGTGTGTAATGGATCTGCTTCGCAAAACAAGTACTTTTTATCTTTTCATTCTGATCAAAATCATTTTCTCTTGATCAGAAGGCTGATCTAAGTCTTTTCCTCACTTTTCGCACGAGTTCAAACGGCAAGCCAGAGAGATGCACGTTTCAGAAGTTCTCCCCTCCAGTGGAACTCGGCCATTAGCTCGCCCATGCCTTATTCATACAGCGACAAATTTCTGCTCAATAATTCACACCTGCATATTTGATCAGCGTTCTCGAATCCTTGCATGTCTCCGGGAGTAACGACCGGAAACTGACGAACTCATTTGAAAGTTTCAGGTGCGGACCCTAAGATGCGGGATCTCAAAGAACCGTTACATCTTTCAGAGAGTTCGGAATGGATCTGAAACCGTTAAAGATCTAAAGAGAGCTCGAGGAACTACCCGCACAACACCACCCCCCCCCCCAACCAGACCCCACCCCGACCCCACCCCGCCCCCCAAGCGTGCTCCAAATGATTCTTGTTCTAAAACCACACTTTTGGAAACAGGATCCATCCAGCATCCCGTTATAGCCTTTGGTTCGTCTCTCATGGAGTTCCCTTACAGTTCAGTTCAGTGTAGGAACTTATTCACAGATCTTAGAACTGTTGCAGGAATGGTCCCCTTTCTCACGCCTTCACAATGCAAGGAAATTGGGACAGTCGTAGTTCTTAGAATGGCACGTATGGTGCCTTTTATAGCTTCTACTTCAGTGCAGGGACAGTTCTCAGTGTGCAGGAACCCAGCGTGGAGGGAACACAAACCAAAAAGGTACCTCCGGAAGCAATGTAGTACTCAGGGGGGTTTTAAGCTTTTACTTAAGGGTGCTTATATCAGTGCTTCTGAATCCTGAGTGACATAACGATGGTCCGGACGTATGTGCCCGGACGGGGAAATCGAGGCGACGAGGCGACGAGCCTACGTGCCGTGGAAGAGGTACTGTTTACGCCAATTCAGGGTCACACAGCGCCCTTACTGGCGGTGCGAATACAAACCAGAAACTGCCCCTAGAACTACTGTGTGACTGCCGCAGAACTAGTGTAAGTTTTGCCTCGTACTCTTGCTCATGTTGTGTCTACTTTTTGCTTGAGCATTTTTGCCGTAACGGTCGGCGTGGAAACTTTATAAAAATAAGCAGAGGGTGAACTATGTGGAAATGCAGGACTGATCAAGAGGGCTGAGGTAATGGAACAAGCATCTCCGCCGAATAAATTATTCACTTTGTCCTTAAGAGAACTAACACACACACACACACACACACACACACACACACACACAGGCTTACTTAATCACTCTCCTTTATCTCCATGTTTTAATCAGCTTTCTCTCTGTCATTTTCACTTCCAAATATCTGCTTTCTCTCTCTCTCTCTCTCACTGTCTTTTTCTCTCTTTCTGTCTCTCTCACTTTCTCTCTCTCTTTCTCTCTCTCTCTCTCTCTATCTCACTTTCTCTCATTCTAACTCTCTTTCTGTCTCTCTCACTTTCTCTCTCTCTCTCTCTCTAACTCTCTCTCTCTCTCTCTCTCTCTCTCTCTCTCTCTCTTTCTAACTCTCTTTCTCTCTCTCTCTCTCTCTCTCTCTTTCTAACTCTCTCTCTCTCTCTCTTTCTAACTCTCTCTCTCTCTCTCTCTCTCTCTTTCTAACTCTCTCTCTCTCTCTCTCTCTCTCTCTCTCTCTCTCTCCACACATTTTTGCTTCTATCTTATGGCTTGTCCTCCTGCAGAAACCATTAGGTTTTGTACAAAAGCAGATCCTTTACAGTAAAGAGTCACTTCCTAACAGAACCTGTTTAGAAACGAGCAATTAGAAACAGGAAAGACCTAAACCCTTAAAAACTTCCCTTTCCCCCCCAAAATATACTCCAAAATTAAAACTGCATCAATCCAAGCCTTGGATTATTTTTGTTTCACGAGTTAAAAAGGATCTGATCTGGAGCTTCCCAGTTTACCCATTTAATGCGTGACTCTGACTCCCTGACACATGCTGTTTGGTCTACAGTCTCTCCAGATGATGATCAATCCTCTTACTGACTCCACCCGCTAACACACTCACACTATAAGCACCTTAATGTAATGCTGCCGCCAGTGTCTGGGACAACGTTGGTATGGGTGGGTTTGTGTAGAGGGGTAATGATGATGATGATGGGGGTTGTAAGTCCTCCTGCTCTCCCCCTACCCAATTTCCCTGGTTTAATCCTAAATCTGAGGGTAGGATTTGTACAGCTTCACAACTACACAAACACTATAAAAGCATACAAACCCCGCAGGTCTCATTCCGTATGAGATTATTATTATGAACAACACAAGACAAGGCTGTAACATATTAATGCAGTGGAGTATAGAATAGAATGAACTACAATTGCTAATTATTTACTAGCGTAATAGAGGATCATCTGCCAGTAAACCACAGCCGGCAGGAACAGGTTTAGTTGGTTTTGAAATCCCAGACAATGCTGCTTATTTTGGACAATATACATAAAAATAAGCTCCAGGACATTTTTCTTACTTTGCTTTCCCGACCAGTTTTTGTTTGTTTGACCCGTTTGCTCTCCCAGACAATTTCCTTTCTTTTTTTTTCTTCTTCTTCTTTTTCTGAGTTTTTGTTATCTAGGCTAATTGTTTTTTTTTTTTTTTTGGACAGTTTTTGTTTTGTGGAACAATTTTAGAATAATGTTTCAACACGTTTGACGTTTGAATTCATTTTTAAATAAAAACAGCCAAATCAAAAAGAAATGCAATTTTAAAATTATTTTCCAAAAAATTTTCCAAATAATTTTTCCGAACATTTTTTTATTTATCTTACTCCTGGGCGGCACGGGGGCTCGGCGGGTCGGCACCGCCGCCTCACAGCAAGAAGGTCCCGGGTTCTATCCCGGGGCGGGGCGGCCTGGGTCCTTTCTGTGTGGAGTCTGCATGTCCTCCCCGTGTCTGCGTGGGTTTACTCCGGGTACTCCGGTTTCCTCCCGCGGTCCAAAGACGTGCGTGTTAGGTTAATTGGCGTCTCTAATGTGGCCCTTAGAGTGTGACTGTGTGTGGGTGGACCTATGATGGATTGGCGCCCTGTCTAGGGCTGGTCCTGCCCTTGCACCCAGAGTTCCCGGATGGGCACCAGCTGCCAGTTTTCCTATAGGCAATTACCATTTTCCAGACGGGAAATTAGTTTTCCTGGACGTTTTTCCTTCTGCTTCTTTCTCCTGGACCATTCGTATTCTCCTTGACTATATTCAGCCTCCATGGCAGCTTTTGTTCATCCTTGCACTTCTGTTTGTCTTGAAATACTTTCCGGGACAGCTTTTCTCGGATCGTTTCTTTCTCCTGAACAGTCCTCATATTCCAATGTTATTTTTTTTCTTCAGCTATCAGTTATTTTGGGCTCTCCTGGTTCATCTTTTCCTTATTGTTTGTAGGTGTCATACATTAGCCAGACTTTCTTTTTCCAGCGTGGGATTTCTTTGTAAGGGATTATTAATTTTTGTTGTAGCTTGTTGTAACCACTTCCTGGACAGTTTTCCTTCTCCTTGACATTTTCCATTCTCCAGTGATGCTTGCTTTCTGCTGGAACGTTTCTCTTCCTCTCGATTGTCTTTTCAATTCATGAAATCGGTTACGTAGACCAATGAGATCAAATGTTTTTTTTTTTTTTTTTTTACTAGGCTGTTCTTGGATCACGTATCTAAATGGTGGCCACAATACAAGCCCTGTTTTCTGTTTTCTTAGTCTGTTTTTATTTTATTTTATAAATATTCCTCATTACTTCCCACTAAATACCGTCAGAATCACTTTAATCATAGGAACCCAGACGCTACAGCGCCCCCCCCCTTACATATTTGTGCATGTGTGTGTGTGTGTGTGTGTGTGTGTGTGTGTGTTCCATAATTGAATGGGAAATAAAGTGCAGTTGGTGCTCTGTGTCAATTAGCCTTTTGGCTCGCTCTTTCTCCTGTGAATTTGGATTTGGTATTACACATAGGATACATCATTATGAAATTACACCGCTGCATATGAGAGGCGTGAGGGAAGAAACGAAACCATTACAAAATTAACTTCGAAGGAACTCATGAATGGAAATCTGACACAGTGCGGCGCAGCAGGAGCTCATTTAGCGTTCGCTCCTCTTGCTCTAAACTGGATTCATGATTGTAACTTGTTTTAACGTGCTTCGTTATTCGATTCGTCTGTACTGTTTGAATACAAACTATTTATCTGTTTAACTATTTTTCCCATTCGGATCTGACATCTATTTCTTCTGTATTCATTGTGTTTTGCGTTACTGCATTGTCTTTCAGTTTGGTCGCTGCGTGTGAAATCTCAGAACTCCAGAATTTAACAGAGCTGAGCAGTTACAGGGCCCGATTTAGGGGCCCGATTTAGGGGCCCTCGATAGCGGCCGCTTATTGTAGATCTCACATCGCTCTCTCTGTTCCTTTCTCTCTCTCTCTCTCTCTCTCTCTCTCTCTCTCTCTGTCTCTCTCTCTCTCTCTCTCTCTCTCTCTTTCTCTCTCTC
>JAUZST010002816.1:0-17687 GCA_034779995.1 Parotocinclus haroldoi
TAGCAAGTGCACACGGCTGGCGCCATTTTGCACAAAGGACCACGTGGTTAAATGCCGTACCGCTTCTTGTAATTCATGTTTTTTATGTTTTTCAAAACCTCCAACCTTTCTACAACACCACATATACATTTTCACCTTTTTTACTATTTAAAATGTGCTCTCCCTTTATCTCTCACACACAAACACATTTATTGAATTAAAAACTGTCTTTATTTTACAGCACGATATATATACTGTATGCGAGTGAGAAGCAATCAGAAGCTGAAATGACAGAACATAAACAAAAATAAACACACCTCGCTAGCTGCACACAACCAAGAGGAAACGAGTCCACTTGGAAAATTTCTAATTTCCAGAACAGTAGCTGCGACTTTTGACTCACCCTGTATTATAATTCTTAAGACCTCATCATAAAGTTACCGGGACATTGATCGGATGGTTGTTAAATGGGGCTTTACCTGTATACAGATCTACAAATATAGTCTAAGCTAAGCTACCAAACCACGTTAAGACAGATAATCTGCCAACCAGTCAAGCAACACAGTGCTGCATATTTATGGCTGGATTTGGATATTGACAAAAAATATACTTAAAAACAGGCTAAAATTGCCTAAAAGTTTGCAAACTAAACATCAAATAATCAGGGATGGAGCTCACATTTTTAGCCATTATTTATGCTCTCTTAAAGAAGTTTCGGCACCACTGGACACTTCCATTTTATGATAAAGCTGTTTAGTTGAAAACGGATGAAATTCAACATTCTGAATCTGAGGTTGGTTGGACACATGGGACGAGCTTCCAGGAGAGAATTGCAGTACTGTAGATTTGATACAACATTAGACCTGACAAGCACCTGGCTGCCTTCCCTGGAGGAAATGATCAAATTCTTCTGATGTTGTACAGGATACACCTGTGTGACATGGTCAGATTGAACGTATGAGCCAAGAAATGTAGCTGGTTTTCAAAAAGTACATTGAGGTTTTTTCTCCATTTAGTTATACAGGAAAATAAGAGTTTAATGTGGTGGAATTGCATGCATGGCTAATTATGCGAGGAGATAACATGAATATTAAATCACAAAACTCCTGTCCACACTGCATAAATACAGCCTGGTTGCATCAGAAAATGGATCTAAAATGCTCAGTACATCCAGACCTCTGCTTGAACTTTCTGTAGTGAAAAGGCTTTTAAAGTTTTGAAGTATTGATTATTGTTGAAGTATTATTGACTTGAGCCCACTGCCTGTCTATATAACACACCAGTATCAGACCATACTGCTACAATATGCACTCAGAATGTGACTTCCAAAAGACCTGGCTGCTCATGGTGCTCTGATTCCATCTGTGTCCACAAATTAAACCACAATGTAGTGATGAGATCTTCCTAAGGCAACACATTTTTTCCACTCTGAGATTAATGGAGCGAAGAAACATGGAGGTAAGCAAAGTTGCAGGAGTGTGGGAAGATGAGCTTAATGCTCTTGCTAATGTGTTATGTATTGTTGTTTATTAAATAGAAATGCTGTAAAGATGATAAAGGAATCTCCGCTGTCTTACTTGTGTAACAAAAGGGTTCATTACAAAGAATAACAGCATCATATCAAGCACTGTGGTTTGGTTGAGATAGGATTTGAAGCCAATATAAAACTTCTCTGAATAGTCACAATATTTAACTTGCTTATATAACTTGAGGCAAAACATATGGCCTTTATGTATATTGATCTTATATGTCCGGTAATAAGACAGAAGCCCATCTCCTGTAAGAAGAGGGTCTCTTCTAATAATATAACCTAATCGTTCCAAACCCACAAAACAGGAACCATATGTGGGACGAGGGTCCCTAACCTAATCATTCCAAACTCACAGAAACAGGAACCATATGGAGCTTCAGATACTACAGTATTTCTAGGCGTGTTTTCAGTAACATCTCATTTTTAAATCCTAATTGTTACGGGATGTGTTAGGACCCAAGTATGCGGGACCGAGGAATCCTATGGCGTATAATAATAATAATGGGGAAATAATATATAATCAAACTGAAAAGGGAAAAAAGGAGCGAAAGGCTCTCTAACATATGAAAACAAAAAACGTGAAAAGGTGTGCTGCTGTGTTGCATCCCAGGTGGGAGCAACGTGCGAATAAATCGGTGAACGCCAGGGGGCTGCCCTTTACCGCAGGATATGGGGTTCAGCGCCGATAGCGACCTTATGGCGGCTTATAGTGGCCAGGGTCCAGAGGCGACTCTCCGTCCGCGGACCCAGGATGCGAGCTTCAAGAGCCGCGGGTCCGGGGTGCTGCCCCTACCAGCCACGACTCCCGGGCGCCATCAGCTGTCGGGGAAGGAAGCGGCGGAGTCCATACAGGACTGGGGCCGAGCGTGCAAAAGGCACGAGGAGTTGCAGATTTGGAACGTTTCTCAAATCGCGAGGCACGGGGGGATTCCCGGAACGCCAGAGGCCGAGCGCGCATGCAGTGCATGGAAGCCATGCCGGGGCGTATCTTATTTTAAGATACGGCGTGCAGCCGACTGGTGTGAAGGCGCCGGAGTGCCAGAGGGCAAGCATGTGCTTGAGCGTGCGTGCAGCATAAGCAACTCGATCGCGAAAGGCCCCAAAGCACCAGGGGGCGAGCGTGAGCTCAAACGCACGTATAGCACGTGCGTGAGCTCGAGCGCGCATGTAGCGCGAGAAAGCCATGCCAGGGCGGGACCTTAACACTAATGAATCAATCTAAACAGACGGGACTTTCCAAGGAATTTTAGCTGCTGGTTTAAGGATTTTAATCTTTGCGCTTTGGTATTTCTCCAGGTTATCTTGTGTTAAATAAAATCTGAACAGTTCAACCCCTTAACCTGTTTGTGAAATATTCAAATATGAATTATTTATATTAATCTATGCAAAAAAACTGACCTTGGTATGCATTATTTTCTGTGAAACAAATTGTCCTCTGTCTGTCAACTGGGTAAAATGTCATTGAGTGTGTCAGTGAGGCATGACCAACAGTCAGTGGTCTACCCAAAAGTAGATACTGAGACCAGACTTGTAAGCTTTTACATATCTGCTTACAACATAAGTGCATGAGTTTTGCAACAATCCAACATTTTTAGCCATTTTTTATGCACCGAAACAACACATCAAACAATCCTCAGGCACAAACTACCACATCAGACTAGCCTTAACTACTATGCACTTTCCACACGACTGTGGAAATGGTGCCGAGAGCCACCATATCCCACAAGCCTTATTCACTGTGCTATTACATCAGACATGTCTTAACTACCACCCATCCCATCCTACTAGCTTAAACCTCAAGCAATCACATCAGACAAGCCTTAGCTGCTGTTCCTCCCCATCCCATAAGCCTTACCACAGAGACACCACATCATACAGGCTTTAAAAGGCATGTCTCCACATCCTATAAGTCTTATCCTCTGAGCCACCACATCTCACAAGACGTAAGAGCTAAGCCATTACATCCCTCAAGACTTAACCACAGAGCAACCCATCAGACAAAGCTTACCTACTGAATCATCTGTCAGACAAACCTTCATATCTCATAAAATTCCCACATTTACTCTAAAACTTATTGTAAGGCTCGGTTTCAAATCAAGTATGTTTTTCATTTATGCACTACTATGCAATAGTCCAAGGTTTCCTTTACATTTGTTGTTTTAATGATATAATGATCATATAACATTGTCAACTATTGGCAAAAATTTGTCACTGCATAAATAACACTCATATCCACTGATCTTCAGTCAAATCTTCAGCATAACTTAAGACTTTTTCCTTATACTCTTTCCTTTACTCTTTCAAAAAAAAAGTGTTTACTTGGATGCTACACTTTCAAAAAGACTATTCTCAAGGTTCTAGATGTTGCTATTAGTGTAACTAAATACTTGCAGCAAGCATATATACTGCATAATAGTAATACTGTATACAAACTTCCTGTATTTTCTGTCTGTATTCTAATAAAGATAATTATTATGGTCATTATTCCAAACAATTGTATATCTAATCTAATTGGTGACCTAAGACTTTTGCACAGTACTGTACAAAGCAACTTCCAAGCAACTACAGTTTATTAGAATCTTGCTCCTGGCTTACAAATACCTTCATGGGGATTCAACTTTTGCATTCTTATCACCCAAGCCGAACACTCAGGTTTTCTGACACTGGTCTCCTGGAGGTCCTAAAATACAAATTGGTCACTGCCGGTGGCGGATAATGTGGAAAGCTGTTCGACTCAGCTCTTCATACTCTTCCTTCAAGACTCAGCTTAAAACCTACCTTTTCTCGCAATACTTCTGTCAATACTTCCATCCTCCTGCCCTCCCATAGAGGGTTTTTTAAATGTTTATTTCTCTGTGTGAAAATGACTTGTAAAGTGTCCTTGGGTACTTGAAAGATGCTATATAGATACATTATTATTATTATTATTATTATTATTATTATTATTATTATTATTATTATTATTATTATTATGGGCCTTGCTTAAGCGCAGGGAGTTGAACCTTCAGGCCAATATTCTAATACTTCAACCATCGAGTCACCTCTATATACTGAGCTGTCAGTTAAACCAATGATACTGAGGGATTAATTGCCGGTTGACCACTGCTTTAGTAATGGTGTTTCTAACAAAAGAAACCTTTATCGACTGCTTTATTGCAAATACCATGCAGCAGTGCACCCCCTGTAATAAAATGTCTAATACACAGTAAATATTACCATGAATAAAAGCCTAAAAATGAACAGGAATACGTTTATGTACAATTACAAGAAGTGGGAGATGAAAGCAACAAAAACACAGCTTGGTACAAACAGCACACTGGTCATTAAGAGTCCTTTAATAATTCAGACCGGAGCTTTTTAAAACTTAAGCGCACATTATGTGCAGTACAAATCAGAAGTCGGGGTGAAAGTTTCTACATAACACATTGAAGAATGGAGGAGCCCCCGGAAAACAAATGAGAGTAGTAATAAAAGCATGATAATAAAATAATACACAGGGTACGGAGAAGTAGGGTCATGGCTGAGGGAGGGCTGGGCTGCATGATGCATTACTTAATTAATCTGTAATGACATTAAGCAATGCTATTCACCTGCCGTTTAGAAGCAGCAATCATCCAAAGGAACAGTATAATGTTCAGGACTAATATAAAGGGAATAATAAGTGTCGGTTTTGCACATATATGTGAGGCATTTGTATTTTTATGTCTTAGGGTGTGAAATAGAACTACAAATTGGATTTTCCTTTTATTGTCACTTGTAGATTCCTAGGTGCACCATGCCGTGCTTCAGAACGCGGTGTGCTTTATTGTGCATATTTGTATTCTGCATTTTAAGTGCAGTAATGGAGAGCAGAAATTACTCTAATATTATAAAGGGCTTATTTGTAGTCCTTTTTTTGCTTTGCTTTTTTGCTATTGAAAGCTAAGGGTCTTGCATTAAGGTGGCAACTATGGTCGATTTCGTCCGCATCTGGCATTCGAACTCACAACCCCCTGCTTAGTAGACTAAAGTCTTAATCACATAGCCACAACAGTGTTCAAATTGCATCTACAATGCCTCAGTATTTCTAATGGACATGAGTGTTCAAAGATTAATGGTATCAAGGCCCAACCAGCAGAATTCGGACCAGAGAGTCCAAGAAACAGAAAACAAGTTTCAGTTCTCATTTTGTTAGATTTAAAGCCATCAAAAAAAGTGTTAACTTGGATGCTACACTTCCAAAAAGACTATTCTCAAGGTTCTAGATGTTGCTATGGCTTAAGTGTAACTAAATACTTGCAGCAAGCATATAGAAGTTTTTCTGATTGATTTCAGTTTTGTAATACTGCATACAAACTTCCTGTATTTTCTGTCTGTATTCTAATAAAGATAATTATTATGGTCATTATTCCAAACAATTGTATATCTAATCTAGACTTTTGCACAGTACTGTACAAAGCAACTTCCAAGCAACTAAAGTTTATTAAAATCTTGCTCCTGGCTTACAAATACCTTCATGGGGATTGAACTTTTGCATTCTTATCACCCAAGCCGAACACTTAGGTCTTCTGACACTAGATTTAAAGCCATTGATGATAAACTGTAATTATTTGAATAAAACACTGGGTTGGTAGAGATATTTTTGCCAAATTTGGAGATCATGGATTAAAGAAACATGGCATATCCCATGGCAATGCTCATGGAAGCTTTTTCACACGTGTATACATACATACTGTAAAATCAAAGAGCACAATGTCAATTTTCATAGCTACGCCAGTGCTACTCAGCTTGTCGGTTACATATCTGTCTGCAATTAATCAATGAACAATAAACAAAGTTGTCCCAAAAACTGTTCTGGGACTGTAGCGGTTCAGTGGCAGTCTAGAAGTCTAGAGCTGTGAGACTGTAGTGGTCTAGTGGTTAAGGTACTGGACTGTGGACCAGAAAGTCCAGGGTTCAAATCCATTCGCTGCCACTGTTGGGAACCTAAGCAAGACCCATACCCCACAATTTGCTGGATTATAAGTAACATTCGGACGTTTTTATAAGTACATAAATGTAATGTAAAAGTATATGTAAATGTAAAAGACTATGAGATCTGAGTTATTACAGCAAGTAGAAATAACACATCTAGATTCTGACTTAATAGGGGGACCAAAACAGCCTTCCGTGAAGAAGTCTGCTAAGAAACACTGATATATTTTTGACTCAGCAAGATGCAGAGAAGCTGATTCATTTGTTTATCTCAAGCAGACTGGACTATTATACTGATTTTATATACTGACCTTTTGAAGCTAATTCAGAACTCTGCTATCATAACTAAGAAGTGAGAACATCGCAACAATTCTAGTTATACTGCACTGGCTTAATGTATCTTTTAGAATGTATTTTAAAATCCTTTTACTTGTGTGTAAAGCTCTACGTGGTCTGACATCCGCATATATCCCTGACTCTGTCGTAGAGAAGCATTTTTAAGCAGACATTTTTAGCGGCCACTTAAAATGTTCTTATTTAATCAAATCAAGCTTCTAACTAGTTTAAGCTTAACTAGCTTAACTTCCATTCTTTTAAACTATGACTCTATTTGTATGATTTTTGATTATGATTTGATTATTCGAATATGATTTTTACTGTTTTTATTTCCATTGGATTTGAGCATGGCTGTAGTCACAACATAATACATTTCGTTTAGATTGTTTAGTTAAAAGACAGAACAACGGAGCAAAAACATCAAAGGATATTTTGAAATAAATAACAAACAGAGAAAATTCCTTCTTGGAAAATACAGTATTATAATTGTAATTGTGAGGCGGCAGCATTGATAATAATTATGTTTACCTTGTCAACAGTAACACAAGCGTGAGGCTTTCGGGAAGTTAACAAAACATTCAAGAACGTAACGTTTTAAAGAATTCTACTTGTTATTAGAAGTGTTCCTAAGAAAAAAAAAAGTTTTACGTTATTCCTAAAAAATCTGTTTGAAGAAGGCACATTTTTCATAACCTTTTTTTTCTTAAGAATGAAGAAATAAAAAAACATCACACATTTAAAAAGATTCTCTTTCTTATGACACTTTTGTGAATCTTGTCCCAGAGCCTTAACCACTGACTGGTTCTCCAAAACTTCGTTCAGTATGCTTTGTAAAATTATTAACTGTGAGTAAATGAATCTCAATCGTAAATTACTTAACACAATAGGTTAAAGGGAATGAGAAATTAATTAGAAGTAAATTAATGATATTGCATCACAAAAATTATCATAAACCTTTTATAATGTATGTATTTTTTAATTGTCTAGGTTTTGCCAGATTACTGATTCCACTGATCACAGCCCCTCTTCACTTTTATATTAAGTTTTCACTATATAACAAATTTTCATTCTTATACTCACTGTATGACATGTAATGAAAAAAAAGTTTCATTTAAATTACAGAAAACTGCAAAACAGAAGCATTGAGTGGTCTCAGACTTTTGGTCCCCACTGTATCTTCCACACACAGATACAAACGGGTGCAATTTGGCATGCACCCTTACCCAGAGGCACTTCCAACTGATACGATTTTCCAATTCAAGCTAATGGGGGTAAAGGTTTTGCTCAAGGGCTCGACAGTGCCAGCTTGGCAGAATTGGGATTGAAACCTTTTAAACCATTCTGATCCGCAGTTTAGTGTCTTAAGCTGACAAAAAAGTTGGCACAAAAAAGCTAACTGTTACTTGTAACAAATGTTAAAATGCTACTTTGCATTTGAGTCTAATGTTTCCTTCTTGTATCATATCTCCTGTTTTAACTTTTGTTTCTTCACTGGAATTTTTTTGGGATTCCCAGTGTGTAGTTGGTACAGCAGGAAACCTTTTCATGGCACAGGATCCAGCAGCATTGACTTATCTCCAGGCGCCTGTCTCAGTTCAAGGTATTTCAGCTCCTGCTAAACAGAAACCTGCCTCCTGCTGCTCCTAAGAGAGCTGTGAAAATGTAAAACCCATGCAGTCACATAAATATGATGCCTCACTGGAAGTATGTGAAGGGTTTTGGTGACAACGTTAAACGTCTGGCTATAAAAAGCACTTTTCCCCTTATGATGCTGCTGCCTTTGAAAAGTGTACTAACGTGGGATATTTTTTTTTCCCACAGAAAGTGATTTACATATATGTATCACATTTTAAACATCCCAGTACTGAGAAGGAAAACAATGCTGAGAAACACTATGTTCATGATTTAACCAGTGGTGTAGTCTAGTCAGATGCAAGGGGTATATTGTGCCTAGCTTATATAAAAGCTGCTGACGGTCTGTCCTCTCCTAATTCTATATGCCAGTCCACGGCCACCACTCCCTCTGCACGTTACCCATATACATGGCAACAAACTACCAAGCTGCCTTTTAATTCTTGATGTTGCAGCCATAAACACACTCTAAGAAATGATTCATGGGGTTAGTAGGTATAGCTCAAAATCAAGAGCTTTTTTTCAGCATGAAAAATTACATGTTGCATATACAGACAATAGTGAGTTGATAAATAAATTTCATAAGTTAGTCTACATTCAAATAAAGTAAACAGTCTTAACTCAATAATAATAGGATTCTGAACAGACATTTCTGCCTTAAATTAGCATAGTCTATTAAGTTAGTACGAATTAAAATATTATAAGTGTCCATTAAAAGCTAAGTACAAGGCTGACATTAGTGTTGTGTGAAACTGCACAATTTGGCAGTGAAGAGCATGAAATTAGTGCAAAAAGTGCATTAGGCACTTTTACAAAGGCAGAAGAAAAAGTAGTTCAAACCAACAGCGTATCCTTCAGATAAGTTCGCAATAGTTTAGTTACTTTCCACTGTGTGAAATAATAATGATATACATTACCTCAAATGACTGAAGTATCAAAAGTATCAATATTTTGATTTGAGCCTCGATCTTAAAGCATAAAGATCTGGTATCGGAGGTATTGATATGTCAGTATCGATCCGCACATCAATAGCTGTCATGGCCGGACTTGTTTCGCTGAAGGACCATGTCTTTTGGAGCAGAGCAATAAAAAGCTTCGCTTTTGAAAACTTTAAGACTCGTTGAGTAAATTTATTATATTCAGTAAATATATTATATTATATAACTTTAGTCTTCGCTAAGTTTTGTTTTATGGTGGCAGCTACATGGTTTTAGTTGGCTCTGAGTTTCTGTAGCAGTAGTTTTAGCTTTGCAAAGATAACACAATGCACATTTTGCCTCTTTAAAATGTAAAATCTGAAAGCTAAAGCTGCATGACTGGTCTGTTGTGACTGAGGATGCGCTTTTTTCATAAAGCCTCAGTAGTGCGGTCTAAAAACAGTGATGGTGAGGAGGCGAATGTTGTAGATGCCAACACCACAGGAATGGTCTTAACATTTATTAAGCTTTAAGTTTTAACATCATTTGAGTGTGTAATTGCCTAATGCCCATTTCTTTGTAGTAGGCTAGTTCGCCATCTTTTTTTTTCTTGTTTGCCATCTTTAATATTCAAAAACGGTCAAATAAAATTTACTGTATTGCTTATATGGAATTTGAGCAGAGCATTCGCTAGTTTTGAAATGAAGCGGATCTGTAAAATTTGCAAATTAGAAACAAAAAGAAAGACAGATCTCTTAAAGCATTATAGACCTAGACATGGGCATGGTGGAGAATCTCTCCCTTGTCAATCAAGCAGTCACTCAACTCGTAAAACAGTGAAGTTGTTCACTATATTGTCATTTAAATGTCCATGTTGCTCTTTAAATACTATCGTCACAGAAAGAAAATTCTTTGAGCACATTGGCTTATTTCAGAAAGACATAGATGTTGTTTGCCTGCTGATCATGGTAGACAGCAGGGACAAACAAAATGGCCAAAGCACATTCAGACTTCTTGTAAAGTCTTCAAAATCTTGAAACTCTACACATACTGGGGTTATTTACAAAAAAATAACTATATGTGGCATTTTCCAACACACCACAAACCCTTAGTAAATTAATTCTGACCAACCAGGATGGTGACGGGGATAGTGCAGACGAACTGATGAAGGTGGTCACAACACGAGGTGGCACTGATTCAGCCCGTGCAAAGATCGTGCTAGAGAGGTCCTGACAGATGTGGATATACCCAGAGCCTGTGCCTTGCTCGTGGGGCTGATATACGCAACCAACCTCAGCTACTCAAAAGAACTGAAAAAATACCTTTGAAGTGTTTCAAAAGATATTCCTTGAGCTGGATGATCTGAAAGCCAGTCCTAAGGTAATATCGCTAAAAAATAAACTGTTGTACTAAAAAAATGTGAAGTTAGGCTATACTCAAATTAAAGAGAAAATGCTGCCCTGTTGGTTGTGATGTTTTGTTGAATAATATACTGTATAGTAGGTGTAATGTTTAGAGTTTAAGTACACCTCTAGTTCAAAATAATGCACTTTTAACCATGCAAAGACTCTGATCAGTGTGACTGTCAAACTGTTTTACACAGTTTTACAGGTCTGTTTTGTCATTTCTTTTATGGAGGCTACAGTTTTGTGCGCTATTAAATATGTGTGAATAAACAGTTTGATCAGTAAACTGGAAATACAATAAATCATTTCTTCTGACTAAGATAAGTTATTAGTACTCAAATAAATTAAGGTTATTAATTATAAGGTAATTTGGACATTGCTGAGTAGAATCAAAGGAAATTAAATAGATTAGAATAAGTAAAATGAGTCATTTTGACCAAATTAAAATTAAGTTGGTTAAACTTAATTAAGCTTGTAGAGAACAAAGCAGATCATGTTGTTTGTACTAATGTAATTGAGTTTGCCTAACTAAAGAAGTCTTGTGGCATTTACTTAACAATGGCCAAGTTAAAATAACTTAAAAATGTATGCATTTTTTTTTTTTACGTTGAGTCAGCACACTTATTTAGAGTGCAGCTACTTAAAAAGGATTTAGCATGTGTCTTTTGTTCCTCCCATTTATATTATTTATGTCATACTTTGATATTTGGTTTATCTATTCTTTTTTAATACTGATTTACTTTGAATACTTAACTATGTGCTTCAGTAGGAGCTACGTTACTGTCTGTGTTGGGCAAGGACACATTTAGGACTCGGACTCAACCAGGGTAATGGCATAAAATGGAAAGGTTTGTACTGTGCTTAACCATTATGTGAGCTTTCAACATAATTTACCTACGTTTCCTGTTGGTCCAGGCTCAAAGTTGGTCCGAACAAAGACAGCACTGGAAAAGACATAGCTGATTCTAATCTAACACATAACAATATAATAAAACAATGATACTAATACTGTATATAAGCAATTATACATTATATATGGTGTATAAATAGTAATATATTAGTTGTAGAATTTTTTTTACTGTATTATATTGCTGTGTTACTACTACACTGCTCACAAAAATGAGGGGATATTTCAATATTTCAATATGAAGCGAGTAAAAAAAAGCATTTGATTTTATTTCATTAAACAAGATCATCAGAAAAGCAAATAAAAGACAAAGAAAGTTGTTTGAATGAATAAATAAGAAATAAGATGCAAACTCAATTATGATGACTGGGTGTTCAGTAGGGTGTATGGTCACCCAAGAGTGCCAAAACACACTGGCAGTGATGGGGCGTGGACAAAATCAGATTGTTGGGATGTTCTTCATATTCATTTGGAAATATCGTCAATTATTTGTAAGCAGTGTATATCTACTAAAGACAGGAATGTGACACTGGATCAATAACAGCATTAAAATGAATACTAATTCTATCCTATCACTCACTACTGGTCCCAGCAACACTAAAGCCACCAAGCAATTGTTGTGCAAGTTCCATGCGTGCCTTTGATGCCATATGGATACCCGAGCTTGATCAGTAGCTGCTTTTAGGTTTAGCAGCACTCATCTAGAGAATCTGATGACATCACACGGGACTGTCCAGTCTGTTTTCCAGTCCATCAGTTACACCTGGGATGTGTTTATGTTCATGCAAGTCTTAAAGGCATTGTCGTGATACAAACTGCAAGTGACCCCATTCTGTCAAAGAACTAGTACAACTGTTTGCACTTTAATGCTGCACCAAGTCCACATTCCCCAAAGAATCAAGCAGGTGAGATGAAGATACCCGAAAATGTGAAAGCGCTGTTCACTAGCACTCCATATGAATCTTTTTTACTGAGAGTGGATGTACTGAATTCATTTAGCAAAAAAAAAAATCATTCCATTGAAATGGTGGCACTGCTTAAACTTACAACACAGACACCTAGCAGGTATGTTGGACTCTTAACACGCTTAATGCAAACTCTGTTGCTGCAATATGTTGTTATTTATTTCTGTGATATGCCTGGGGGTTTCTGACTAACCTTTACCTTTACAGTCATACTGGTTTGTTAGACAATAACATTAATCCTGCTTAAAGACACACATTTTACCGACTGGATATGTTCAGTGTGATTTTTAGATCTTCATTCTGGCCTTTAGTCTCATTGATACAGACAAACAGATTCTAGCAGTACAGAGTATACAGCGAGGGCCAAAAGTCAGATTCCCCAAGTGAAACCATGTCTGCCCAAATTATCATTAGCTGAATTTTCCTTGTTTCTCGACGTTGTTGGCTAAAAAAAAATCTCTGTTTTTGCGTTTGTTCGGGACCTGGCAAAGTTGTGCGATTCAAACCACGGAACTCGTTTCAGCAGAAACTCGATTCAGTACACAGATTCAGTTTGCCAAAAGCCCTTTCTCAGTGAACATCTCTACTGTGTTTATCATATCTTTCTTTATTTGACATCTACAGTACTGTAGTCTTAGTGCAAGTAAGACCCCATGGGTCCTAAAATGGTTATTAATGTCAGCCGTCATTAGTCATTAGTAATGAGCAGTTAGCATTAGCAGCTAGCACCCTGAGAGTTCTTCACCATGATTTGCTTTTACTTTTGAATCCTTTACTTACTAAATTACATGAGATTTTTGAAGATTTATGATAAAATGGCTAGCTGTAGGTTATTGTAAGTGTTCATGAAAGCACCTGTCTTCTTATTAGCATAGCACCTATGAGTTTCCTCAATACCACTTTCAGTCCTGCTTTTGTGCGTCTTCCTCATCCTTCCCTATCCTCCTCCAGACAATTCCATCAAGAAAGAAAGCTGGTACTATAAGAGGAAATTGTTGGTTCCATAAAATTCTACTTGGCTGGATCTAATAATGTTAATAAGACGCTACATTATAATGGCGCTTCCTATATAACACCTCCCGGTTGCCAGCAAATTTAGTGAGCATACTTTGACTCAGGGGTTTTGGTTTGTTCCTGTTACAACAAAGTCATGCATTGATCTTGTTTAGAAAAAGGTGACCATCTGACTGCAGTGAATTGGAGAATTCCAGCATTCTTTGTTAATGTTAAAAAGCAAATGTGACTTGACAAATGTGAGCTCAATCAAGAGAGCTTAATGGAGTCCAGACCTCAAGAATACTCATTTATTTACTCTGTCTATACATAATTCATATTTATAACCTGTTTATAGTCTGTACATTCATTTATTTACTGTTTATACTTTCTCATATTATAACCTATTTATAGTCTGTACGTTCATTACCTGTACATACTTTACTAGCACTTCTGGATGGACTAAAACTATAAAGTTGCTATTTTATGCTTTTAATCATTAAGTACATACAAATAGAGGCTTTTAAAAAAAATTAAGCAACACCAATTAAATCTAATATCGTTTGTGAGGCTGGAGGTTAGGTGTATTTTGTCTCCAGGTGCAGTTTGTTCACTCATTTTTAACTTCCTGCACTTTGTTTGTTTTTTGACTCTTGAATGAGTACTGGACATACACGACAATGTCAGGAACAACAACAACAACTAAGATATTATTGTAGACTATGCGTATCGCCCACCCCTACAGGAATCTCTATATTCATTCTACAGTTTAGTGGAAAGCATTTGCAAAAAAGTGGAAGCTGTTAAAGCAGCAAGAAGTGGTAATAAATCAATTATTAATATCCATGACTTGAATGTTGTGTTTGGGTGTCTGGTTTTGGCCATATAGTGTAACTAGACTTTAAAGAGGGAGAGAGAGCGACAGTGGGAACAAAGATCAAAAGATGTAATAAAGATATGAGATAAAAAGAAAGAAGCTGGATGAAAAGCAGGCAGACTGAAATCTGGAGTATGAAAGGATACTAAAGGACGCAGAGAACAAAGCATGTAGACACGAGCGTGATTACTGAGGTTAGGACAATGACAAATTTTACAATCTTTCCCCCTGCCTAGTGCAGTCATCACAGAGATCAGAGCAGGAGGTGCAATATGGAACACTTATGATAAGGAAGTCTCTCGAATAGTTAATTGCAAACTGCTAGGCCAACACACAAAGTCAGAAATACACAGCTCACAAAAATTAAGGTATATTTTATTATGGGATATGAAACCACTTGAGAATATATGTGCCGCATTATGATCTGTGAAACAGGTCGTTGACCAAAATGGACGTTGACCTGGCATTACCATGGTCACGTAGTCAGAAAAACCCTAAAGTGTTATACACATACTTAGCCTTTTTTCATTTATGGAACTTTATCTTGGTAGCTGGTCGCCTGGGGACAGTGTGCCCACTTTTCCAGCTGAGGTCTCAAGATCCTAAAGTTACTGTGTGTTGGTGCTGATTTTATCTGATGCTATTGTATATATATATATATTATTTCTTTCAATAATTTTACTTAATATTTATTTAGTTTTTGTTTTTTGAACTATAACTACAGATTTATTGGACTAGATAAATTTGTTTCATTCATGTATTCATCATCTAATCCACCCAAGGAGGATGAGTCCCTTCTTCCAAGTTTTGTTCTTTATAACATTTAGAGGGTTTTTCTTGCTACTGTCACCCTAAATTGGGATTGGCTTTAGATATTAGAAGATAATATTAAATTGGAAAGCTGCTTTGATACAAAGTGCTATATGATTAAATACAGAAAATACAGAAACATACTGTTTCAACCCTGCCTAGGAGAAAGTGGTAAAACATAAGAGGATGGATACTATTGTTTGACAGAAGCCAAAAATGCAGTGACAGAAAGCATTATGAACAACACGGAAGATCAGCCAGATAAAACGAGTGAATGTGAACCATTTTATATATAGTAGTTGTAAGTTACAGAGAACAAACAAACAGGTCCATTTTAATTGTACTACTTACAATAGGGCAGGCACACACACTTTTTGCAGCCATTTGATGCTTGTTACACTTTCAGCAGCTGAAAGTCACACACCCAAACACGAGTAACTTACACAAAAAGTCTCTAAACAATTCAACCGAGTTATAACAGTCTGTAGTCCAAACGTTAGCAAACGAGCACATGACTGCTAAGGTAGCTACTTGCTCACACTGAGACACACACACACACACACACACAGTGATGGGTTCTTAAACTCCCACCTCTGCGTTGATTCACTGTTTATGGCTGCAGCATCCGAGCATTTACCTGCAGCAGATACGTCTGGTTTTTAGCCCTGTTTGGGGTGCTAAATCTGGTTACACGCTAGTTACGAACCATAGTCCACTACAGAAGTGATTTTGGTAGCACCCCTGAAGGCATGAAGTGAGTTAATTAAATTGCAAGTAATATCATCGTACTCATCACATAAGCACATGCTGTAATCCACCGAAATACCTTTGTAAGCCTAAAGGGTACTTTGCGGTCTGGCAGACGGTATGAGCTATATGTAATCTGCTCATTTTCAATCCTGTTACTGTTATTGCATTTGCTGCCATCTCGTTTCTGATCTGAATGGGATCCAAATTCTAGGTTCTGCCCTACATGCTTTGGAAAAACAGTGACAATATGTATCTATGTTAAAAGCATTTCAAGCTATTGATTAGGGGTGTACGATGTTTACTGTCTACGGTAATGTCAGAATTGTCATTTTAATGATGTGTGAGCTGACATTTTTGAGTATTTCCATTATTGAGTAAAACAGTCAAAATATGCCTTAATATGCCATGTATTATCTGCATCGTGTAGCCAGGTAGTATAGCCATGTACGGTTCTATGTATAGCTATGTAAGGTTCCAGCAAAAGCAAAAGATGAACTGAGCTACATTTCTAAAGCAAAACTGACTTTTCATTAACAGCCAGTCTATTTTTGAATATTTTATAGATCCACACACTTTTGCATGCAAACTTCTGCATTGTACTGTTGGTCAACTATTTCCCAGCATTCCCAGCAGCCATGTGTTCAGCTAATAAGCATTACTTTGCGTTAGTTATTCCCTCAGGAAACTCTTAGAAACATGATTTTTCACGTACCAGTTTGCATAAAAGCAAATACACACAATGCACAACCAACTAGGATAATTTAAGTACTAATTTGTAATAACTAATAAATAATTATACATTATGTCAGAACTGTGGAAAAGTCTTTCGCCTTTTTTTTGGTTTTGTGGTGTTGTGACCATGTATAACATATTCTGGATGACAGGATTTGTCACTCCATAATACTATTTTCCACCAATCTTCGATCAAATCTTTATGAGCTTTAGCATATCCTAAACTTTTTACTCTATTCCCCTTTTGAAAAAAGTGGTTTATTGGCTGCCAGCTGTCCAAAATCACCATTCCTGGTCAAGCTGCTTCAGAATGCAGAAGGCATCCCGATAAAGTTGCCAGAGGCTGCTATTGCTCAATTGTAAGGGAAGGTCACACTAAATATTTGCCATTGTAGACTATAGAAGATATTAGAATATATATTTTTACAGGTTTTTTAGTACTGCATGCATATTTCCTGGTTGTATTATAATAAAGAGCATAACTCAGTGGTACAGTCGATTCCAGTTAATAGGACCACCGGTTAATGGGATTGGGTCCGCTTATTCAGACCAAATCCTAAAGTACAGAATAAAATGCTATTATATAAGTGTAATGTAATTCCTCTTATTTGGACCAAAATTTCACTTAATCATAGAACATGTACAGTATGTATTATCTCTTCGTTTTTCCAGAGTTTCTCCCCAGCCCTCTACTGCCACCTACAGGTCTTTGCGTAACATTTCCATTTACTACAAAAAAAGAAGCCAAAAGTCATTTAGCCACTGCTAAAACGGATCATGTCACACTGGATAAGTTCTTCAAACGTTGACTGGAATTTAGTAAGAACTTGTTTTTTACAGTGTTATGCTTCGCATGCTGAGTATCTATACATTGTGTTGTAGATCGTTTCGAAAAACTT
>JAUZST010002817.1:0-17686 GCA_034779995.1 Parotocinclus haroldoi
ATAGATAGATAGATAGATAGATAGATAGATAGATAGACAGACAGACAGACAGACAGACAGACAGACAGACAGACAGATAGATAGATAGATGATAGATGATAGATAGATAGATAGATACATAGATAGATAGAGAGATAGAGAGATAGATAGATAGATAGATAGATAGATAGATAGATAGATAGATAGACAATATTTAAGTGGACATTGTTTACCTTAAATATTTATGAATTCCTTAAAAACCATCTGTGTGTAGCAAATGAAACTTAAAAACTTACATCATTGGAAAGCAGAGAAGCCTGTTTGGCAGCCTCAAAGAACGGTGTGTCACACGTGTACTTGAAATTGCCTCTGTTCTTCTCGTATGTTGCTTTGTACAGTCTCTGTCAACAGAAGAAGGGCATGTAAACACAATGTAAATCGCTCACTATCATTTAGAATGTTTGATTTTAATATTAGGCATCACTTGTTTGCACTCCAATAACCGATTTTACCTCGCTGTACAGGGCCTTGTTATGTTCTGCCTGCACCATCACAGGCGTATCCCAGACGTAGCAGCCAATACCCTTGATCCAGTCCAGATCCTCTTTGTATCTGACCTAATTTGAACCACAATGAGCAAGCAGCATGTTTTGAAAAAAATCAACATCCATTCCAAATCCATATGAAGTCAATTAACTTCATGGTGATGCAATATGGGGTTTACATCATCCGTGTGAAAGACTAGTCTGTACTTACATCACTGATGCAGTCCCTCACGACCTTGCTGTGAAAGAATTCAGGACGATCAGGTATAGACTTCCAGGTGCCGAGTGAGCTGATGTACTTCTCCCTGTACTTAACCTGCAACAGGTTCCCACAACATTTAAAGATGCAATTAGACAGGCATGGGAAACACACTTAAAATTCAAGTCATGTTGCCACAGAATTCCATACGTCTGTTTCAAAAACTGTGGCATTAAGCAGATTTCTTGTTGTAGAAACATCCTATGCTCCAATCCCAGATATCTGCTTTCACAGCCAAGAATCTGAGCTCATTAATGAAAATGCTTATATTTTCTATAAATTCTAAATTTGCATTAGAAATCATAAATTCTGCATATAAACACAGTGAAAAAACAAATCTTTAAAAAATACATACAGACCTGTGCAAAAGTCTTAGGCCACCATTCCACTTGTTGTTTTATCAACGGTAGAATGATTATATACAATACATTTTAAAGTCTTCAGAGCTTTTCACTTTTTTCACATTTTGTTATGTGGTGGCATTGTGCTAAACCAAAAACACTTTGGGTTTTCCCTTCATCAATCTGCTCTCAATACCCAATAATGAAAATGTGACCCAGAATGTTAGTGTTTTTTGCAAATGTATTATAATGGAAAAACTAAGATTTCTCAAGGAATACATGATGTATTGGCTATGACGCTTGACAATTTAGCTCTGGGGGTCTCCCATTTCTCATGATCATCTTTGAGATGTTTCTATACCTTTATGGGAGTGGTTCAGTTGATTGTACATGATTTGGAAAGACACACGCCTGTCTGTATACAGAGAAGCAATAAATAAGAAAGAACTGCTCGTAGAGCTCAGAGACAGGATTGTGTGGAGGCACAGATCTGGAGAAGTATACAAAAAGAGTTGCTGCACTGAAACTCAATGATCTTAAATGTACAGTGGCCTCCATAATTCTTCAATGGAACAACCAAGACTCAGCATAGAGCTGGCCACCCCAGCAAGCTTTGTAATTGGGGAAAAAGGACATCGTAAGAGAGGCGACCAAGAGAAATTATTACACACAAGGCCTCAACAAAATGTGGGTCTGGAGACTTTAATAATGCATTATATAAATTGATGATGATGACCGGACCCAAATTTTGTTCCTCCATAATACACTTGCCCATTCCAATCTTTGTGAGCTTTACCACATATAGGAGTTTTATTCTGTTTCGCTTCTAAAATTGTAGAAGGGTCCTGTATTTTCTGGCTGTTTTCTAATAAAGAAACTGATCAATTATATATGGTCATTATACTGTTGCTAAAACAATTGTAACTAATCTAATGATCTAATCTAAACAATTTATTAACGCCAACTATTGCTGTGATGACAGTGTGCACTTGAGCTGCCATGTCCAAGACCATGGACCATGTTTTCCCAGAATGATATCAAATATTGGAATTTTCCAACCTTGCGTAGGCTCTAATACTCAGTAGGTTTTGTCATTACTTCTGTCCTACATGTGCCAAACCCTCTCGGTCTATCCTGACAGGACTAACGATTTTACAACTGTGCCCCCACAAATCAGTAAGAAATGACTATATGTAGATGACAATTAAGCAGGTTACCCAGCTATACAACAAATAGGTAGCTGTGCACGGTTATTAAAATTCTGCTTGTAACGAATAGAATTTCCAGTATTACCTGACAACCTCTGAAACAGAGAAAGAGATTCTTCACTGACCTCACTGATATCGTCTCTGACTCTCTTTGCAACGACAATGTCTATGGCATCCTTGGCAGGGTGGTAGTGTCCTTTAGCCTGCTCAAAGGCCTCCTTGTAACGCAGCTATTAAAAGAAATACACCAGATTACATGGGGCAATGCCTTTTTTTATAGGAAGCAGAGCAGTCTGTATACTTACATCACTGGAATTAAGGTAAGATTTTTTGGAACGGACTAAGATGGGCGTGTCATGGATAGCAGTGTACTTGTGCTTCATCTTCTCATACTGCTCCTTGTACTTGTTCTAGAGGTAGACAAAACATCCATGTAAATAAGTATCAATATATAAAACATACACTCTCGAGTCTCATATCTTACCTCACTGTATACCACTTTCATTGATCTGGCGTGATTCAGGATGGGTGTATGAAGTTCGGGGGTGTAAAAAGCTCTTTCTTTGGATGCCAGGTCCGTGTACATCCACTATTGAACGGGAGAGATATATCATATGGATATCTAAAGATCTAAAGATATTCATTTCACAGATACATTGGGGAAATGCATGTAATCATAAATGGAAGACATCAAAACCGATTATCCAAACAAATAAATTCAGTACCTTGTTGGTTAGCGTCTGGGCCCACTTGGCTCTCTGGAACTCTACAGCGTCCACAGTACTGGTGCACTTGGTCTTCTGCACATTGCCATCGGCTTTATAGACCAACTGAATGCAAAGGAATATTATTACTGACCATACAGAGTTTTATTAAATCTATATGAATTATATTAATGTGCTATGAACTTAAACCTACATTACTTAAGTGAGTCTTCAGCTCAGATATACGCGTGTACTCTGGAGTGTCCAGGACCGTGGAGAAGTTGGCAAAGTTCTTCTTGGCCTCAACATCGTAGGAAGTCTTAAGGTTGAAAACAAAATAGAACAAATGGGCATACAATCACCAGAGTGAACCACTTTCCAGTTGCATGGATGGTAGAAACATAACAATACATATTATTACCCTAAATTTGTTGATCTCACGGATGCGGACCATCTCAGGGGAGTCAAACACAAAGCAACCAAGGCCTCTCAGCCACTGCAGGTCCTCTTTGTATTTCAGCTATATGTATTGCAAACAAACACAGTTAGTTAGAGCAGGAGTAATTCATTACATGAGGATGCAAGCAATGGCATATCCCAACAATATCAACTGTTTATGCTGTATCTGTGTAGCCTAACATTGTGAAACCTTTACAGCGACATAGTTTTTCAGTTAAGGTTGTATATCTTCCATATTGTATTTGATACAAATTAACATAGTAAGCAGTAATTCTAATTCTAAATAGAATACCATGATTAATAGAAAAGATACATACGTCACTGTTGATTTCGCTGACATGAAAGTAGTGCATCAGCTCTGGTGTGATAGGCATTGGCAGGAGAGTCCCTCTGCTGTTGTAGTACTTCTCTTTATAGCAAACCTGTTATGAATAGTTTAAAATATTTCACCTTATATATATGTACAGAATGTGGAAAACCTTTACATATATAATTTCCATTTTCAGTACCATGTAAATGTAAAATGCAATGTCAAATGAAATGTAATCGACTCAGAAGATCAGAAGATATGTTACTCACGTCACTAATTGCCTCCTGGGTGGCCTTAACCTGTTTGATCTCAGGGGTGTCATAGACAGAGTGAACCCTGTCCTTTTCCTTCTCATACTGTTGTCTGTATAGACGCTGGAAGCGTAAACAAAACACACGTTACCTCACTTAGTTACACAAGTTTCTTACTTCGAAAAGCATTCGCTTGATATTCTGTGCCTTACCAGGTTAGTTATTTGGTTGGCCTTTCTGATGGTGACAAAATTGACTCCGTTGGGGTCCAGTTTGTAGCCCCTGGCTTTTGTATGCTCATAAGCTTCCTTGTACTTCACCTACATAAAATTAAGCAAAAGATAGATGTGACAGAAAAATTGTCACCATCACATGAACGTACTTTGATCATAGGGCATGAAGTGGTGAAACCTTACATTGCTCGTGGTGATGTTGTTGGCCTTAGCTTGCAGGTTAAGTGGAGTTTCATAGGGAAGACTGTAGCCAGTGGACATAAAGTTCTTGCTTGCCTCTTTGTATATGTTCTAGACAAAAGCCAAATAAGGAATATTATTAACATGTTTACTGTATATAGAATCAGGATTTTGAATTTATATGAGCATCATTTCCAAAACGCATAATAAAGTCATGATTCTATACATTTAGTCAGAAACATTTTAGCAGACACTCCTACTCAGAGCAACTTACAACTGACACAATGTTTTAACATACAAGAAGGATTTGGTAAGGGCCTTGCTCAAGGGCCTAACATTGGCAGCTTGGCAGTGGTAGGGCTTTAACCCTGCATCGTCTGGTCGATTGTCCAGTAACTCAAGTGGTAGTGTTAATTATTCATTATGATACCCTTTCTACTGTACTGTTCACGAAAAGTAGAGAATACTTCAATATCCCCTAATGTTTGCGAGCAGTGTATTTAATGGTGACCACAGTGCTGGAATGCTTTTTGGGAACTTCATAATAAGAGAAATCTTACATCACTCTGGATGTAGTTGGCCAGACGAGCTCTTTCTGTATCCACAGTCGTAGCAGGGGCTGTGTATTTACCTTTCACGTTGGTTACATAATCAAAGCGGTAGTTGAGCTGAAGGAGAGAAGAAACAGAAGAATTAGGAATCTCTGTCATTTTGCATGTGGAATCAAACTGGGGCAAATATAGTCAAATATCACAAACATGTTCACTGGGAATACTGTGTCAGCATTTTGTAAAGCTTACCTCACTCAGATTCTGGGCGCTCATCTTGCATGTCTCGTACACCGGGGTCTCTGTCACCACAGAGTAGTTCTTGAAGTGTTCGATACCTTTAGCTCTGTAGAGATTCTGAAATAGGCAATCACAGAGTTCAGAAAAGTTCATTTGGAGAGTCATTCTTTACCTCACAAGTGGAGAGTCATTCATTACCTCACTCTGGAGCTTCATGGCTTGCTTGCAGCGCAGAATCTCTGGGGTATCCCATGCATAGCAGCCAACACCCTTCAGAAAGTTTAAATCGTCTTTGTAGAAAATCTATGGAAAAACACGGAACAATCAGGAAGCGAAAAGCACCTTTTGCGCTTTTTCAGCACTACGGTAGAATGTGTTAAGAGAGGTCACACTAAAAAAACATTTTGCCTTCTAATACAATATACTGTATGCACCACTCAGCGTTTATAACAACTTAAAGTGTGTATGGCTGTTTCTCAAAAACAGTTTTCCCCTTTGTTTCTATCATCTAAGGTCCACATATCTAGGAAAAGTGCATTCAACGTTCATGTTTTGTTTTTATGTTTGAAATGTCCACCTACATTGCAGTGGGTTACAAGATTGAAATCTCACTTGCCAGTCTAAAATGCTGGGGTCTGGCTAAGCTATGATTCAGCGTATGGACTAAAACCTTTCAAGCATGTTTGGATGTTGTATTTAAAAATCGACTCATGGTGAATCATGAGTGGTCTAGTGGTTTAATTGTTTTTTAAGTTTAAACACAGTTCCCATTTTAAATTGCAAATCTATCTTCTGTTGCGTAATACTGATGGTCCATTAATTCTTTTACTTTCTTTTCTGCTTAATCCTGTACAGGCTCGCTTTCTGCAGAGCCAGTGCATAGCTGATCCATCATAGGGCACATACAATCATACACACACACACACACACACACACACACACACACACACACACACACACACACACACACACACACACACACACACATATTAGGGGCATGTTAGAGACACCAATTAACTTAACACACATGTCATTGAACTGTGTAGGGTAAGTGGGGTACCCAGATAAAAAACCCACACATACACAGGGAGGACATGTGAATTCCACACAAAGGGGACCAAGACCACGTCACCTAAGGATTAAAAAAAAGACCATCTTGCAGTGAAGTGACAATGCTTCCCACCGAGCCATTGTAGCCTTACTCAATGTGCAGCTTAGTGCTTTGATTGTTTGTCTTTGCTATGTTTGGTCTTCTGTTGTTTGCCTTTGTTGCTTATTAATTCATTTTTATGAATTATACCCTGACACTTGCACCTACATCTGGCTCCTTCTCCTTTTCATGAGCTAGCGTTTGATCCAGTTTTAACTCCATCTACAACAAGCAATCAGGCAAGCCTAATAAACCCACCTGTCACTAGGTTATGCTGTAAAATTAGGCTTTTGTTAAGATAACTAATGAATGCTAGAGCTGTGCTGCTGGAATCGTGCTAAACAACAGAATAAGTGCAGTTTTACATATCAAAACGTTATATGAAATAAAATGTTAAAACCTTTGAAATGTGAAATCAGGCAGTTTACTCACATCACTTAGCTGCTCGTTGACTTTGCGGGCATGTACGTAGACCTGCATGTCAGGCAGGCAGATCCACTGGTGCAAGTATTTACGATAGTCTACGTTACTGATCATCTTCTGCGTGTCGCGGGAAGCCACCACATCTAGCATGTCAGGGGGCACGTGGATTTTGGCTTTTGTCTTTTCCCATTTCTCCCTGTATAGGCGCTGTATGAGAATATGATGTGATAAAGATTGGTGTGATCTGGAACTACAAAAAATATTTATGCAGGTATCACTGCTCGTTTACAGATCTTTTGCTCCACTTACATCCAGATTCAGTTTTCCAGCCTTGATGCACCTGACTGTGGATGGATCATCCTCCAGGCATTTAGGCAGACTGTAGAGAGACTTAAACTTCTCATAATCCTCCTTGTATTTCACCTGCAGATAGTAGAGTATTAGAGTATAGTTGGTGCATACCTGACATGCATATTTTATTTTACATTTTTAAGGTTTGGGTAGCTCTGAAGCTGTGCACTCACGTTGCTGAGGATGACTTTCTGCTGCTTAGCATGGGCCAAAGCACACGAGTCATGAGGGATACTATAACTCTTGGCCTTGATTCTGTCCCAGAGTGCAGAATATGCTTTCTGTGAAGTAAAATACAGTGTTTACAGACAATGAACAGTGTAAACGTGCGTTTAAAGCATTTTGACACAATAGTTGCTGAGACGTACAGTGCTGTAGATTTCCTTTAGATTGAAGCATCTTGCGTAGTCATAGGTGTCCAAAACAGTGGTGTACATATGCTTCTCTTTGTGGTATGCCTCTCTGTAGTTCAGCTGTGGGTACATGATACAGTTAATACAACATACCATATTGTTAGATGTACTTACTGGTAAATCAAGTGATTAAACAAACAACGTAGTATAATTGTACCTCACTGGCCCAGGTGTGGCCCAGGATAGCTGTCACATAAACAGGAGTGTCTGTCACAATAGAGTAGTTATTGAACTCTTTCTTGCCCTCTGCCTTGTACTTGATCTGTGTAAATGGAAGATATGGCAACCATGTTACATTCAACCACATAAAGTTCCCAAAATGGACTGAGGTTTCCATTGATTTCATGTCTGAAAGTTATACTCACATCGCTCTGAAGCTCATAAGACTTTTTGGCACGCACAATTTCTGGTGTGTCCCAAACATAACATCCAATGCCCTTCATCCAGTTCAAGTCATCTTTGTAGAACACCTGCAGGAACAATGATCAAAGAATCAATTAAGATTTGGATGAATAAAATTGTATTAGGACTGTATAAGTGGAGACAGATTCACAGATAACCTACATCACTCAGGATCTCATTAGCCTTGCGGGCACGGATAGCATCATCCTGATCAGGGTGGCAAGTCCACTGGTGCAGGTGGGTGCGATACTGGACATCGCTCAGGATGTCTTGGCATCTCTTGGCAACAACATGGCTGATCATGTCAGCAGGAATGTGGAGCTTAGTCTTGATCGTGTGGTAGTTCTTTTGGTAGTCTCTCTGTAGGAAAGGTCACACCATAACATTCAACATACAAAACACAACAAATAACTACACTCAACCTGGCACCTGATTTCAGGAAACAGGGCACTATTATTTCTGTTTTCTTTATTTCCCTGGAAGAAGTTTAGGGGAAGTGCTGTTTCCAGCAGCTGGCTCTTACCCCTGAGCCACAGGAATTGACAAACTGTTAAATGCTAAATAAATATAAACTTACCATATTCTTCATCTTTTCCATTTGACCGTAATGGATTACATCAGGGAAGTCTTTAAGAGTGCCAGCCATGTAGTGACCCTTGGCTTTCTCATGTGCATCGTGGTACTTAACCTGTAAAGTTCAAATAAGCCAATAATTTCAAACTATTTTCTAATGCATAATAATGACTAGTACATGTGCAAAAACGATATTCACTCACATCGCTGACGATGTTTCTGGCCTTCTTAGCAACTGAAATTGGGAGGTATTCGTGGTCCAGCTGATATCCAGTAGCTTTGGATTCGTCCCAGCCAAGTTTGTACAGTTTCTGCAATAATACACTACAACAATCAATGTGTTCTCACAGAGAGTGCTATTACATACATTCTACATGCCTTTGGTTATAATAGTGAGTGGATTACAACGCATTACCTCACTCATGATCTTTGCAGCCTCTCTGCAGTGAGCCAGTTGTGGTGTATCATCAGATCCAATGTAGTGTCCTTTCTCTAGGTTGAATGACTCTTTGTACTTCAGCTATTAAACAATACAACATAGATGTAAAATGGGAAAATGCACTCTTTGTTGGAAACTCTATCTGACATGGAACATATAATAAATCAGTGGTTCTCAAACTTCTGCTGCGCCCACTTAGCTTTGCACCCCCACTCTGGAAAACACTGTATTAAATGATTGTTTTATATGTACTATTTGTAAAACATTAATTACTACAAACATATACAGTGGGGAAAATAAGTATTTGATACACTGCCGATTTGGCAAGTTTATAACTGTAATTTTTTATCGTAGTTACACTTCAACAATTATTTATAAATAATTAATTTACATAAAATAAGTATTTAATACAATAGAAAGCCTTTGATTAAGGCCTGTAGTTCATAACCATGATCTTTTAGGTTTCAAGACTGTTACTCTGCAACAATGAGTCTCAGTTCCCACTAAAGATTTTCTATTGGGTTCAGGTCTGGCCACTTTAGAACATAGAAATGATTCTTATGGAGCCACTCCTCAGTTGCCCTGGTTGTGTGTTTCAGGTCATTATTATGCTGGAAGACCCAGCAATGACCAGTCTTCAATGCTCTTACTGAGAGAACGAGATTGTTGACCAAAATCTGATGATACATGAGTCCTTCCTCCCTTCAATACGACGCAGTCGTCCTTTCCCCTTTGCAAAAAGTACCACCAAAGTATGAAGTTTCTAACCCCATGCTTCATGGTTATGATGATATTTGCATGCTTTTTCTTCCTCTAAACACGGCGAGTGGAGTTCATACTCCTCTAGCTCTATTTTGGTCTCATCTGACCACATGACCTCCCATGCTTCCTCTAGATGATCCAGATGGTCATGAACAGGGGGACCTCGCGTGCCCTGTAGGATTTTAATCCATGACGGCATAGTGTGTTACTAACAGTCATTTTTGAGACTGTGGTCCAGCTCTCTTCAGGTCATTGGAGCGATTCTTCAGTGTAGTCCTGTGCTGATTCCAGACCAGAATCAGAATCATCCTTACCAAACGAGGTGAGATCTTGCATGGAGCCCCAGACCGAGGCAGATTGACAGTCATTTTGTGTTTCTTCCATTTTCTAATAAATACACCAACAGTTGTTGCCTTGCCAAACTGTTTGCCTTGTGCAGGTCTACAATTTTGTCCCTGGTGTCCTTAGACAGGTCTTTGGTTTTGGGCACGGTGGAGAGGTTGGAGTGTGATTGAGTGTATGGGCAGGTGTCTTTTATACAGGTAACAAGTTTGAACAGGTGCAATTAATACAGGTAATACAGGTATTGCTGAATTTAACAATGAAAAGCCTTCTTATACAAAAACCTTATATAAAAACCTCTCATATACAGCTACATATGTAACTATAGAAACTGCTCATTTATAAAAAATTAGCAAATCCTTTCATTAGCAATTGACCACTTTCTCTCAGGTTTTGATATTTTAAATATTTTTTTCTTGGCTCTTATGATGTCAGAATTGATCAAATGATAAAACATAATAGCGCTGATAATGGTAGGACAATATAAGAAAACACTTACATCACTTAGATTTACTGCATTAACTTTGGCCAGCAGAACCTCTGGTCGATCCACAACATGGGTGTACCTGGAAAAGTTATCCATGGCATCTTTCTTGTACTTTCTCTGTTTGGAAAAAATAAATGTCATTAAAAAGCTTGAATGAAACATCTTAGTGCATTATTGACTTGTGCCTGTTTCAAAGTGCATCGTAGCTTACCTCATTTAGGATCTCCTGGGCCTTTCTGACTTTTACATGATCAACAGAGTCAGCTGCCACCCACCCACAGCCACGTATCCATTCCAAATCGGCCTTGTAGACATTCTGTAAGAAGAGCAGAGTTGTTGTAATTTATTTATTTAATGTGTTTTAAAGTCAACGATTTATTGAATGTTTTTTTTCAAAGTTAATAATGTATTTAATGTATTATTTTCCAAGTCATCTATTTATTCAATTTATTTGCTTGCTTTTCCTGGTCAAAGGGGTCTATCCTAGAGTTCACAGGTTGCAGGAAGACACATACCCTTGACAGGGCATCATCATTCAGAGTGTTGTTGCCGTGCCAATGGATGTTCCCCCATTCAGTTACCCCTCGCTCAAACACAGGAAATTATGTGAATGTGTAATGTCCCACCTGGCTGGAAATCACCACTAGGACTTGGACCTGTGCCACTACAGTGGTGGGCTAGTAAACTGTTCCTGTCTAACATCTAAATACTCCATGTTTAAAAAAAAGAAAAAAAAACATACTTAATGGGAAAGATTTTAATGTGATTGGAACACTTACATCGCTGGCAAGATCGTAAGCTTTGCGGGCTTGAATAACATCGTTCTGATCTGGCATGCAGGTCCAGTTATGTAAATACGTTCTGTAGTTATCATCATTGACTTGTCTCTGACATTTCTTGGCTAGTTCAAAAGCAAGCATGTCTACAGGAAGATTGAATTTGGTCTTGGATTTGTTGAAGTCCTTCTTGTACAGGGCATCACTAGCAATCCTGGCAGAGTTTATGGCTAGCAGCATGAGTGGGTCATCCTGGACAGATCGAGCTCCAATATGGTGCCCAACTTGTTTGCGATATTCTGTCTTGTACTTGTACTGCACAAAACAGAAAACAGAATGTGCTGATTACCTAAAAATAACCGGCATATTGCATAATATATCCAGAGAAACTTCACTTACATCACTCTGCACTTTGCTGGTACTTATGCATTGCTTAATGGGCACAGCATCTCCAGGCATAAAATATGACTTAGCCTTTGTCTTCTCCCAGTCCTTGGAGTATAGTTTCTGTAAAGAAGTTAAATAATATATGTGTCAAATTCTTTTAGAAAAGCATACAATTTGCGGTTTCAAAATCCAACAAAAAAAAAACACTCTTACTGGGTGTAGATTCTTGGCGACCTCTCTGGCTGTTGCCAGAAGTGGGGTGTCCAGCATTGTGTACTTAATCTTGTCATTGTGCCAGGCCTCACGATAGCTGGCCTGAAAGACAAAATCACAAGGTAATTGTTTGAGACAAAAGCTAAGTGCAACAAAATGTTTCAAAAGACAACCGACCATGTACTTCTAAAGACACTGTATCCTGTAACATTGGTTAGCAGGACCTAACAAATAAACATTTTTGCAGAGTATGGCATTTTTCACCTCATTGAGCACATTTGCAGCATTCTTGGCACAAACAAGGTCGACCCTATCAAAAGGAATGGAGTACTTTTGCTCATCCAGCTTCACACGGTAGCCTCTCTATGATCAAATATAGAAAACAAAACAAAGCATAGTTATCACATTTACCTCAGTGTAATCCTTTAGATATTAATCAAACATATTTATTGTAAAAAGCTTTCCGGGACTTACCTCAGCCAGAACCTTTTGGGCATTCTTTACCTTCATGACTTCCACAGAATCATGAGGGCTCCAGCCACATCCCTTCAACCACTCCAGATCAGCTTTATATACTGCCTGTACAGCATAAAAAACAGTGTTTACATATTAACTCACCCAATAAACATATTCAGTTATTCTTGCTCTAACATGGCTCCATATGATCAAGCTACAACTTACATCGCTCTGGAGGTCATATGCCTTACGGGCCTGGACGACATCGTTGGAGTCTGGTAAGCAGGTCCAGTTGTGCAGGAAGGTTCTGTAGTTAAAGTCATTGACCTGGATTTGACATTTCTTAGCCAGCTCAAGAGACAGCATGTCTACAGGAAGATGGAATTTAGTCTTGGATTTGTTGAAGTCCTTCTTGTACAGGGCATCACTGGCAATCTTGGCTGAGTTTATGGCCAGCACCATAAGTGGGTCATCTTGGACGCACCGAGCTCCGATATGGTGTCCAACTTGCTTGCGATATCCAGTCTTGTACTTGTACTGAACAAGAAATAAAAAACATGCTTATCAAATCCATCCTAAAGCCTGTATAAAATGTTAATGTTGTTATGTTTCTACACATAAGTGATACTGTAGATAGCTTACATCGCTAGCAATGTCTCTAGAAGCTTTGGCCTTCAAAACAGCAACAGTGTCTTCTTTGATCTGGTATCCTTTAGCCTTTGTGGAATCCCAGTCTTTGGTATACAATCTCTGTTAAACAAAGGTAAACTGTCAACACAGGCTGAGCAATCAGAAGAGTCAAATAACAGAATGAAACCTTCTCCACACTAACGCAAAAGAATACAAATGTTGAAGATTTCTGGCTTCACTTACATTGCTAACAGCAATGGCATTGGCCCTGGACAGCACAATTGCAGGTGTGTCTGGTTTCATGTGTATAGTAGTTTTATCATTATCCCATGCTTCTCTGTATTTCCTCTGGAATCAAAGAGGAAAAACAGCTATTAGCCAATACTGATTATTGCTTTAATCAAGAATGATAATATGAATGAATTCATATTGTTTTGAGTCAATCCTGCAAATTAGTACACAGATAGATAATCTGAATGAAAGGATGAGATCATCTTACATCACTGAGAATATCTGCATTTTGCTTGGCCAACACAATGGAAGGCAAGTCCACTGAACTGGTAAATTTGATTGTGCTGGGATGCTGTTTATACAGCTTGTCGTTGAGGATTTTCTGGGCATGTTGGACCTTTAGAACCTCCAAGGATCCTTGTGGCAACCATCCACAACCACGGACCCACTCTAGGTCAGCCCTATAAACAGCCTAGAAAAAAACAAGTGAATATATGGTCAAATCTAACCAGTCACAATAGGTTTTATAACATTTTCTTGTGAGTAACTATGTTCTTACGTCACTGCGCAGATCGTAGACTTTCCTGGCCTGGACGACATCGTTGGAGTCTGGTAAGCAGGTCCAGTTGTGCAGGAAGGTTCTGTAGTTAAAGTCATTGACCTGGATTTGACATTTCTTAGCCAGCTCAAGAGACAGCATGTCTACAGGAAGATGGAATTTAGTCTTGGACTTATTGAAGTCCTTCTTGTACAGGGCATCGCTGGCAATTCTGGCTGAGTTTAAGGCCAGCACCATAAGTGGGTCATCTTGTACACATCGAGCTCCAATGTGGTGTCCAACTTGCTTACGATATCCAGTCTTGTACTTGTACTAGAACACAAAATTAATAATTACGGTCTGGGTCTCCAGTGTGATGCCCTTTCAGCTTTCTGTAGCTATTAATAGTATTAATAATATTGTAATAGTGATGAATGTGCTTTTTCATGGGTGTAAATTGGGCATAGCTATTAAACTTTAATAACTTACATCACTAATGATGTCCCTGGAAGCCTTGGCCTGTTTGACTGCAACTGCATCTTTTGGCAGGAAATAACCTTTCTGTAGACTGTCAACATAGTCTTGACGATAGTGTTTCTGGAAAAGATCAAAATCATCAATAGAGGCAAACCATAAACATAATTTACATAGATATCTTCTCTCAGGTCGTAACCACCAAACTTACAATGCTGGTGTTGAGTTTGTTCTGTCTTCCTAGCATGATTTCAGGTGTGTCGGGCATGACGTGTATGTGGACCTTGTCCTTATTCCAGGCTTCAACATAAGCTCTCTGTGAAACAAATAATACGGAATTATGGGAGTTGGTATATTTAATACTACTTAGTAAAGAAACATGTTAATTTAATTAGTTAAATATTTAATAAATATTCAGTTATTTTTAATTGCTCCACTATTCAAGGTAAAAGAATTAGTGAAACTAACATACCTGGTCCATGACCTTAGCATTGGCTTGTGCAAGAGCTATTGGTACAGAGTCTGTTGTGCTAGTAAACTTGAAGTTGCTTGGGTGCTGGCGGTACTTTCTCTCACTCAAGATTTCACCAGCTTTTTTAACCTTCTCTACCTCAAGAGACCCAATAGGAACCCAGCCTGTGCCTTTAATCCATTCCATATCAGCTTTATACACAGCCTGGTTTAACATAGCAAAAAATACATAAACAATATTGCCAAGTTCACTATTAAAAAGAAAGAGGTCTAACAAGGTCTAGGGAATAAAAACCTACATCGCTGCGCAGGTCATAAACCTTCCTGGCCTGGACGACATCATTGGAGTCTGGTAAGCAGGTCCAGTTGTGCAGGAAGGTTCTGTAGTTAAAGTCATTGACCTGGATTTGACATTTCTTAGCCAGCTCAAGAGACAGCATGTCTACAGGAAGATGGAATTTAGTCTTGGATTTGTTGAAGTCCTTCTTGTACAGGGCATCACTGGCAATCTTGGCTGAGTTTAAGGCCAGCACCATGAGTGGGTCATCTTGGACACATCGAGCTCCAATGTGATGTCCAACTTGCTTACGATATCCAGTCTTGTACTTGTACTGGACAGAAAAAAGTGAATAATTAGGGGCTCCTGTATTTGTTATTGTTATTTATACATCGTAAGTATGAATAAGGTATACTCACGTCACTAATAATTTCTCTGGATGCTTTGGCAGCTTTGATGGCGATGGCATCAGGTTTAAGGTCATAGCCTTTGTTGAAGCTCTCCTCAACTCCTTTCCGGTACAGTTTCTATATAACAAAAAATCCAATAAAATGCATGACCAAAATTACCAATTTTTTTTTTTTAATTAAATTTTCTGAAAAAAGAGAAATTTTAAAAGATAATGTCTAAGACAAAAATGTGATTTTTCAATCATGTTAGAATCTCAAAAACGATTAAAATATTTTTCTTTAATTAATCTGCTTTGGTGTTTGATAAAGTAAAGTCCCTGACGAGGTGATTTTTAGTCATATTATCAGAGGAAGTTATCGACCAATGTTATTGTTCACATCTAGTTCATGCATTATGGCATCTTCATCTGCCTCATCTAGGCTCAAAGTTTCTGGTGGATTTGGTACTGTAAAACTGTCATCATGTGGCCAGTGGCTTGCTCATTATGGGTATAGACTCAAAGGGTTAAGGCAGTTTAACAATAATTTGAACTTGAACTAGAGAACGGTTAGATGGGAGGTTGGTTTAAATACACCATACATTATGTCAGGAATGGATCCCAGTGATTGTACCGTTTAATGGCTATGATCACCATTAACTGATACCTACCCTGCTGTTGATGATAGCATTAGCCTTAGAGAGCAGAAGTTCTGGGGTGTCAGGCTGAATATGAATCTTGACCTTATCAGCATTCCAGGCTTCAACATATTGTCGCTGCAATTCATAAAGATAAACAAAATATGTTTCAGTTTTTGGCCCAAAATACGAGGACATAAATAACCTTTCAAAGACTTTATTATGCGATGCTGATATAAAACGATAATAATAAAGTCACTTCACCACCTGATTCATAATGTCAGCATTTGTCTTTGCCAGGACCATGGGTATGGACTGCATGTCTTGTGTAAATTTAAATGTGTCAGGTTTCTGTTTGTAGAGGCGATCGCTAAGGATCTCTCCTGCTTTCTTCGCTTTCAGGACATCCAGTGACCCGATAGGGACCCATCCAATGCCCTTCAGGTCCTCAAGTTCTGCTTTGTACACGGCCTAAACAAAGTGAAAGTCAGCCTTAATGAGAAATACCTGTTTGCTTACCTGCCTTACCTTTAATTTAGAATAACATTAGTATTTGTAAAAACCTACATCGCTGCGCAGGTCATAAACCTTCCTGGCCTGGACGACATCATTGGAGTCTGGTAAGCAGGTCCAGTTGTGCAGGAAGGTTCTGTAGTTAAAGTCATTGACCTGGATTTGACATTTCTTAGCCAGCTCAAGAGACAGCATGTCTACAGGAAGATGGAATTTAGTCTTTGATTTGTTGAAGTCCTTCTTGTACAGGACATCACTGGCAATCTTGGCTGAGTTTAAGGCCAGCACCATGAGTGGGTCATCTTGGACACATCGAGCTCCAATGTGGTGTCCAACTTGCTTACGATATCCAGTCTTGTACTTGTACTGTGATTTGAAAGATGAAGTAAATGAGACACAGGAATCAATTTTCACACTGCAAAATGTATAATTATTATGATATAGTAATAGTAAAATGGTAGTAATGTATTATCCTTTTTACAAAAGCTATAAAATAGACATGCTTACATCACTGATAATGTCCCTGGATGCCTTGGCTGCTTTGATCGAAACAGCATCAGCTCGCAGGTCATAACCTTTTTTCTTGGATTCCTCATTGGCAAGCTTGTACCTTTTCTGTTTTAGGAAAAGCATATATTGTGATTGAAATAATTCAAATGAAATAGAAAAACACATTTGAAGCCTCTGTTATAGCCAACAAAAGCTTATTAATATTTTATTAGAGAGACATTTTCACCTCACTATAAATTAGATTGTTCTGTTTTGCAAGCAGTACATCCATAGCGTCCGGCATAATGTGAATGTTGGTCTTTTCCTTATCCCAGACTTCAGTGTAAAGTTTCTAAAGCAGATATAGTAGATACAAAACTGACTGTTAGATTATGCAGGTTGTTGCAATATTTGTACAATGAGAGAAATTCCAACAAAAATACAGGTTAAAAAAAGACTGGTTATTACCTGGTTTCCAATAGTGGCATTTGCTTTAGCCAAAACCATCGGTATGTCTGCAGTTGAGACAGTGTACTTAAAGTTGCTTGGGTGCTGACGATACTTTCTTTCATTCAGAGCCTCTGCAGCTTTCTTTGCTTTCTCGAC
>JAUZST010002818.1:0-17685 GCA_034779995.1 Parotocinclus haroldoi
TCCACCATTGTGGAACTCTGTATGAGAACAGTCTGGATTGCTTTGTGTGAATGTTGGGCAAAGCAAGGCGACGTTCACTGGAGGAGCGCAGCGGCCGGGAGGTAGCATAAGCCTTCAGGAGTGATCTTTACTATCTAAGCCCAATCCCAAAGTGACCAGACTCAAAAATGGTTTGAAATGAAAGACGTAGCATGTTACGGTCTCCAAATCTACAAGTAGTCGTTACATCCATGCCAAAAAAGTATTTGTAGCTCATGTCTGCAGAAAGTCTCTTATTTCACCCAACTGCAAGCAGAAGTAACTGGAATGAGTTGGATGCTACTGGAATTTGAAAAGAAAAAAAAAACAACAAAAAAAACCAAACAAACAAAAGAAAAAAAAAAGACAGAGCTTTTAATCAGCAAACGCTCTAGGTAGGTTTACGAATGGGTTGCCTCCTCCACTGCTCCAGTCTGTCCCGTGACCCACTTGTGTAGAGGCTTTATTGTGAAACAATGGATGCCATTCAATGCCAACGTCTCAGGGAGCTGGTACAGCCTAATTCATGGCCCCATCCCGAATTTTGCACTGACTGGTCCATCCCTTTTGCTAGATTTATGAGCTCACACACATCAACTGAGTAACAGCTGGATGTTCACATGTTTGGAATTCCATAGGCAATGTGGTATACACAGAAATAGACCATATCAGGGCTATGGTCAGGGTACTCAGGGTAACTTTACCAGTAAACTGTCCATTTAAAACTGGATGACTGTGTCTTGAGTAACTGCTTTAATAAGGGTCAGAGGGAGTCATATCCCAAGACTGCAAGACAGGAATACACCCTGAACTGGACACCAGGGTATCACACTCATTCATTCACACTTACTTATACATTGGTGTAGCCTGGTGTAACCAGGTCAGAACATACTGACATGAGGAGAACATCAAATGCAAATAAGGATTTAAAAAAAAAAAAAAGGAAAAGCAGCAATGCAAAACAAGAAAGGAGTGGGGTGTTTTTTGATAACTCTGGTTACTGCAAAGAAAAGATAACAGAATACTAAGAGTTTATGAGAACATACCAAGAGTTTTATAGGGTCAATGAATTTAATGCTGGTAACCAGTAGCGTCTGTGAAACATTGAAGCCGAAGGCTCAGATATTCCTCGAAGCGAAATTTTCAAACGTACATCCACAAACAGTAATCCATACGAGAGAAACTGGTTCAAAGCAGTGATTAAAACTGGTACTGGAATTCTAGGTACTTCTTACTGAGGCCAAAATACTTCAGCCAAAAAAAGGCAAATCTGTCAGTTCCATTTATCAACCCGCTGAAGTTTGCACAATAGAAACTGTTTATTGCTTAATTTCACTTTCATGTATCCAGATTGGGGTGAAGTAATCAAAGCCTTTAATGTGTACTGACAGTAGAACAGGCCACAATCCTAAATAAAAGTCCTGTCATGCCCAATCGAACTAATAAATAAATTCCCTGTTATACAGTGAAAGCGCCGGACTCTTGGTCTTACTCTTGGACTATTTGGTCACTCCACCTAGCCCTAGTTTAACAACCTCAACCTCATGAAAATGACTTTAAGCATTCATTCATTCATTGCCTTTGCTAAATCCACACGGGGCCGCGGGTCAGTCACACACTAAGGGCCACTTTTTAGAGAAAGCAAATAACCCAATACACAAGTCTTTGGACTGTGGGAGGAAGCCAGAGTACCCAGAGTTAACCCATGCAGACACGGGAGGACATGCAGACTCCACACAAACGACCCAGTCGGCTCCATCCTGGGACTGAACTCGGGACCTTGCTGCTGTGAGGCAGGGTTGCTACACTCCGAGCCACAGTGCTGCCCCGACTGTAAACAATAAAACAATTTTGCTAATAATTGTTTGAATTTCTGATTTTATTTGATTTTTATATATTCCAAAAAAAGGTAGGTGAAACATTTCCTTAGAGACACCTGCTTTTCCGAATCAGTTACCGTTTCCATAAGATGCTACCCTGAACAACTTCTACACAATAGTGCTCAACTAGACTAGGACTCTTAAGAACTTAATCCTGATGTCTGGTTTCACCCATAGGAGGACTGTTCAGACAGGTCCAGAATTAAGCTCATTCCTGATTTGATACTTGGACTGACTTTATCCAGTCCAAACAACTAACAACAAAGAGGTTCTTATATTTCCCAAATAAATTCCAGTCAGTTTTGTGGTTTCAATTCTGGACCTGTTCAACCCACAGTGGCCCAAATTTGAATTATTATAAACCGTAGTCCATTTGTTTCTTCTAAATATTTTGTCAATCCCCTTTAACCTGTACTCTAATGGTCAGGACCCCGATAGGACCAGCACAGATCATGTACTTTTAGGAACAGATGGACTACAGAGTTACAATCGTAGAACTACACAATGTTTCTACATGGTAAGTTAACACTTACTAATAAGTGTAGAAACAAGGTGGTCATAATATAAGGACCGGACACAAATAGTGAAAATTTAATGATAAACAAATGTTAATACCATAATTATATACACCGTTTGCTCAAATGCTAATAGCTACTCTTCCGTTCTTCCTACACTATCAGTTCTGCTATCAAAATTTTAGGATCCGCCTATTGTTCCACTAAGGCTCAACAGGAAGTTGAAGAAACTGAATACAATGCAGCACAGCCCAAGATGCTTCCAGAGTGAAAAACTGCATTTAAAAACACAGAACTGTAAACGTATATAGAATACTTACGTTTATCACCATTTCATCGTTAGACGCGAAGAAAACGTGCACAAACCATCAGTGAAAAGATGGATCGCTGCCAAAATCCTTCATGTGAACAAGGAAAGGCCATCTGAAATTAAAGTGCTTACCAGGGGAAATCGAGACATTACAGACTCCTCAAAACGAACGTCTGCTGCCTTTAACAAACATCCTGTTGTCGCAAAGCAACCAGTGTTCAACAAAAATGGAGTCCATTTAAGTTCAATTAACACAAGAGATTAAAAGGAACGAGCCCACGCCCGGTTGAAGCGAGTCAGAAGCTAAAATGGGTCATCGCTTCAAATGGGAAGCTTAAGTGGTCTGACAAGCTGTTGATCTGGGGCGAGCGTACAACTTCCCAGATATCTCAGCCATGATCTCTCTGATACTACTGAGCTGGCAGATACGGGCTTCATTTAGAAACTAACCAGTCAAAATGTAGGTGGGATCACAAAGAAACCCAAACATCAAGAGAGGCTGGGTAAACGTTTCTTATCCGGTGGGACTGGCGATTAAGATTAGTCATGCTCAGAAAAATGTACGTTACAAATTGCCAATTCAGCAGAGAACAACACACTCTTATCATCTAGTATGGACATCCTGAGGACGAGAGGATAAACGATTTGCTTTTCCAAATCTAAAAAAAAAAAATAGCATGATGGTCAGGTGATGGTCACTTTGCGTGTGCATCCCCTAAGGTCACGGCTTAACCCAGATTGCTGACTTTCAGAAGGAGTGAAAATACCAACGGTTTATAATGGACGATAGCACGATATAGCACGAGGGTACAAAGGCAAAAATAGACCTGATGCAAATCATGTTCCTCGAGAAAGACAAACAGAGGTAATTGCCTGCTGTGGTGAGAGGTGATTATCCTCCCACTGGCCCAACGAAACACGCACAAAGGAAAAACATTCAACAGATCAAGTTTGATCCTTTAATACCACCAATCACCTCTCTGTAGGTGCAGGCAGTCAGACTGGGTGTGAACATCCAGCCTAACTTGGATCCAGAAACGATCAGGTCAGGGGTAGAGATGTGATTATGTAAGAAAAAGTATTTGTCTATGTCAGACACAAATTATATTAGCAGGCATTGTCTGAAGGATGAAAAACAAATCAGTTTAGCATTCACTCTAAACCTAGTCCATCAGCCACACAACATACAACTGCTTCCAAAAAAATCGGGGCATATTTCATTCATTATTTTTGTGAGCAGTGTTTGTGTGTTCAGGTTTGCACTGAAGTCATTCTACCAAGTGACTCTCCAAATACATATCCAAATCTTTATACAGGTGCACACGGTTTACCATTTGCATTACATTCTTTCCGTGAAACAAGACACTGACCGGACAGTGGTTACATTAATTTAGATACTTCGCACAGTGTTTCATTTTAAACAACAATATTGATTTAAACACAATATGAATAACATTTACTACAGTACTATATAATTCCTATCTGTTCTGTATCTTAGACCACGAAACTTTGGCATGTTAGGTGATGGACAAAAAAAAAAAACGCGTCCAAGTTTGGTGATTTCGCTGCATATTGTACCTGCAGCAATGTATATGAGACAAATAAACTTGACTTTACTTGAAACCTGGGTTCAAATCTCATGGCATTATGTGCCCCGGAGCACTTAAGCCTTGGTTGAACATAGTCTAGTGTCCTAGGGTCAAAACTGAAGACTTCTTGACCTTGACGAGGCGAACATGGCAGCAAAACATGGACATGATAAATATATCATATATAGTTTTCTGATTTTCAAGACTGCCATCCTCTTGTCATCAGGTATCACAAAAGGGTTCACTTACATTATTTTGTGTCAGTTTCTCGTTTATTAGTTGGATATAACATTAATTATATTTATTAGAATTAAACCTTAAAACAAACAGACATTGATCAGATGGTCGTTAACCTATAGACGGTAACCATCTCAGACATATGTACTTTAATCCCAAAACAGGACCTCCTGTGGCTCAGTGGTAAGAGTCAGCTGCTGGAAACGACCTTGAGAAATGAGTTACATACAGATATGATATCATATTGAGATATGACAACATACAAAAAAACAAAAAAATACCAAATTTCTTAATAACCAATTTTGTAAAAACAGTTTGTGTTACTGTGGCAGCCTAGAGAGTAAGACACTGAACTATGGACCAGAAGGTTCAGGGTTCAAACCCCACCTTTTCCAAGCTGCCACTGTTGGGTCCTTAAGCAAGGCCCTTAACCCACGATTACTTGTAAAGAAATTGCCTGTAGGTACAATTTAACGTAAAATTAAGATATAAAATCAGCTCTATCTACACATTCACCACCAGATAAATTACTTATGGTAATTTTGTCCTAGGGCAAGTTCTACTCAGATAAGTAGGGGTGCGAGAGACTGTAGTCCACAACCACGGTGACTCACAACAGACAAGATATCACTATAGTCTCTGAAACTGCGCCCCACACACGGACACACACGGACACACACGGACACACACGGACACACACGGACACACACAAATGAAGGTTTAGTGTGAATGCTTGTTTAATGTTCTCTCCAATATGCTTGCGTGTAATTCAAGTGACATATTTAACGTTTGTACGTCATTGATGAAACACAATTTGTCCTCCGAGGACAGTGGCCGAGCAGTTAAGGTACTGGACCATGGACCAAAAAGTCTCAGGTTAAAATCCCACCTCTGCAAAGCAGTCACTGTTGGGTCTTTGAGCAATGCAATTAACCAACAACTGCTTGGACTGTAGGATTGACAGAAATGTAAAAATGTTTCATCACCCATCTATTAACTGTGTCTGAGGGAAGAGAAGTCCATCAGTGGGATCATCCTTTGATTCTGCAATAGCAAACATGGCAAGAACCGTTCTCAGGTATAGACACCAGATCGAGATATAATATGGGATATAATAATGTGGGATATAATAATAAAGGCCCCAGTAACCTTGTGAGATCCCTGAAGCATCTCAATAGTTTCATCTTCATTCAACAAAATTTACTGAATAATGCACTCAAAGTGGAAAACCAAAACATCTATTGCCACAATCACATATTTTCCTCACATTTCCTAGCATGCCACGACTCCTACATCACACGACACACAAGAGTGCAGAAGATTATCATACTGTGTAGCGCCCGACATTTTTAATTCAGAGGATGGTTTCAACTGTATGTGTCAATACGTATGTGCATACATTATCTGATTTCGTAAAGACGAAATATCGTAAATCGTAAGACGTGGACTACATGAACATACTTGAGAGTCATTCCATATAAAACTTGAAAATCGGTTTCAAAACAATGCAAGCAAAATGTATCATTGAACGGCAAACGGCATTGGGAAGCAGTAACGATACACCGTCCTGCTCCATCAATGAACGATTTAAAACATTTTCCATTGCGATGCATCCTCACCCTCTAGAAATCAGACATTTCAAGATTCCCCATAAAAATTAAAAACTTACAGAATGTGCAATGTCAATCCATACTAGCGAGCTGGAGAGCAGTGTGGGAGCTTGCTGTTTCTTCCAGGGCCTTGCCATGTACGCAGACGAAACATGAAATCAGTGTCGTCTGATGCGTATTGTTCAGAAACTATGTGATAAAATATGTGATCATTTACTGGAACCCATCACTTCCTCACCGGCCACTCGCGCTACACCAATTTCTCTGTCGGGAAAAAAGTTCGTGTTCAGACTCTCAGCTCCAGCACTCATGATGGGACTAACAGACGCTATACAAATTGGTGGTGCCAGTAGCTGTGCCACAACACTTTGTTTCCGATATGGAACTTTTGGTTTGGCTGAGTGATTAACGCTCTCTTTGCCAAGAATAAGAGTAACTGAATGAATCCGAAATGACTAGTGCTGTCATCACACTTTGGCACATCAGAAACACTCCAAAAAACTCTGCAACAGATAGCCTTGTCCAATCAATGTCAACAGGAAACGCAAAGCAAACTGGCACTGAGAAGATTAAAGGAAACAGGGAGGCAACTCAGGCCATTTTGTAAATTAGGTTTAATGAGCGTTCCCAGGCCATGCACTTCTTTGTGGGGGTCTGAAGGGTTACTCACAGCTGCTCATATCTAAGTGTAGCATGATTATCTAGCATCACCCCCAAGCTGTCCATATAAATCAGTAGCATTATACGTCAGTGCAGTCTTTAGCTTTCCACCTCATTTCACACGCCTTACTCAAACAGTTTCCCTAATCCCTCTCTGTAGGACAGCGGCTGTTCATTACTGGAGTTTGAGACTCTAACAGCGATTTAACGCTTCCACTTTTTCCTCTAGAAACTTCCTTATAAATGTGGTTTGGACTTAATGTGCGTTTGCTATTGCAGCGCCAAAGCCCCCCCCCTCCCCGGTGACTGTCCTCCCATCATCCAGATACAGCTAAGCTGGGCCATCTTTCCAACCGAACCAGGGGGACATTGATCAGGAAAGCTACCAAAAAGCCAGTGGCACTTTGGAACGATATGCAAGTCTTGATGATGACAAATGGATATAATTCCATGTAGAAAAAGTCACAGCCCTCTACTAGAGAACTGAAAATGGAAATGTGGTTGGCCTTACACTACAACGGCCCAAAACACACTGCCAAAAGAAAGAATGCACTGGTTTTAGTGGGGGAAGAGGATAATTTAAGTGGGCAAGTCACACAGCCCACAGCTGCTCACTACAAAAACTGAACCTGAACAGTTCTTTAAGGAACAACTGGCAAATATTCTCCAATCTATACGTGAGGCTAGCACAGACTTAGCCAAACAGACCCAACATGCATGTCTTTGAAATGTGAGAGGAAACCAAAGAACTCAGACACGAGGAGGACATGCAAACTCCACACAGGCAGAGTTCAAGGTCAGACTTCAGACTTTTTTTTTCTTGTTACTTGTTGTCAGGCAAAATGTTCAAATAAAGCTAGAAAATAAAGGGTTTTCGTTTTAGTCTCCAAGACAACAAAAAGCAACTGAGCAAGATGATTATATCGGTATATTGCTATTGCTATAGATATAGGTACTGTATGTGTTTCAATAAAGACAAAGTAACATTTTTTATAATCTGTGCATTTGTGTATGAATGACTCCATATGCCTGGTACGAAAGCCTACAAAATGCAACATCCTGACGGTACTGCATAACCAAAGTTTATCATAACTCATGGGCCTTCAGAGCAACATGGGTGAGATTCCAGCACTAGCATGACCATCCTGAAGAGAGGCGAGTTTACAATAAGGAGTCATGGTGTGATAATCTGACCGTCTCTCCCAGAGATATACACGGGCCCCTGTGCTGATGAGTAATGGGGTCCATAAAACCCTGTGCAAGTCAATCCCTGGTGTGCAAACCAAGCCTCGGTGCTGAGCTCGAGTGGTCCAACGGGAGTGCAAACACACCCTGATGCAATAACTGCACCATTCAGACCAAGATCAGCTGCCCACGAGGATGAGGCAATTCCAGCCAACACAGCCCTCAAGTGCTTTTGGCCCCAGGGCTCAAAATGTTATTAAGAGGATTTATGTAACACAACAGCTAAAAAACATCTGTGCCATCTGAACTCACGCAAACGTCAACTCAAGGCAGGTCCTGAAATTCAAACAGAAACAAAGTTCACTCATTTAAATGTCAGCTTTCTAAACAAAGTGCTCGCCAATCTAAAGACAAATGCTGCATAGCCATAGTATAAGGAGGAAAACAAGAATTTCCTCTGACTTTTAAGAATGCAAGTCCCACACGTTAATGTTTTGGATCTGTCCAGTGCACGTCAGACGTGTCAAAGTACATTCTGATACACAACTACACAAGAAAACAGGAAAACGGGTTTAAATAAGCTCGCTACACCATGAAAACATTCAAGTCAGCTCGATACGAATTGCAAAATGCGTCACTTACTACAACTAACAAGGCCTAAATATACTTACTACACACTGTAAAAGGTTAAATAAGCACAGTATATGCTCCACACGTTATAAACAGAGCACAACAAATATTATAAACTAAGCACAACAGACACCACAAGACATGTAAACTGGTGTAAGAAAGCTCAGTATACTGCCAAGCAGGTAGTAAAAAAACCTCTTTACTACTAGATAAGCTACCACCTTTATATCATATGGGTTACGTAAGCTCAATACACACTGTAAAACTGGTCAAATTGTTTAGGTAAAACTTCATATATAAGGAGGCTGTCTTGATAGCACAGGTGTTTGATCTCACCCTCGCCTGTGCGGAGTTTGCATGTTCTCCCTGTGCCTACATCGTTTTACTCTAGGTACTCTAGTCTCCTCAGGCATTCAAAAAGACGTGCATTAGGTTCAATCGTTTAAATAAGCTGTCTACACACTAAAAATTAACTATCTATCATGGTTTAGATAACCAGGTAACCACCTTAGATAAGGTCAGGACACACGTGTAGACCTGAGTATACACAACACAACACAACAGGTGAATTGGTATAAATAACTTCAGTACAGACAGTATGCACAATACATACATTATAATAAACTGGCCCAAAAGAAGCTTAATACACACTGAAAATTTTAATGGCTTCAAAAAGGTTCAACACATACAGGCACAATCATACAATTAAGCTCAGTATTCACTGAACCCATGCAAACTGGTCCAAATAAATTCTAGCGCAGAGAAATGTGTAAACTGGCTTTCAGTATTGCAAGTTTAATACATAATGATAACAGGTAAATCGGTTAGAATGAGCACAAAATACAATGAAAAACGGGTAAATTGGTTCAAATATACATTAAGACACAGGTCAAGTGGTTCAGGTAAGTTCAATATACACTGAAAGGTATATTGGTGGCAGCAGCTAAACAGTATAAACTGAGTTGGAATCCATACACAGGCCAGCATTTCTGGGCTCAATTTTAAGCTTGGGGAGAACTCAACAGGTGGATGAAACACGGCCTAATCGCAATTGAGTCTTCGTTTTAAACATAGTGTACTACATGGGCTGCCTAAGCTATTATTTTGCAGCCTATGCAGTGCGGCTGTGTAGGGAGCACGGGCTCATTTGTGATTCTACCACAATTGAACATTCCATTGGCAGGACGAACTATTTGAACTAAACTGGAGCAGCCTACGGAATGCAAGCTAAAGTCGACGATGCTAAAACGCACAAAGACCGAAAATAAAACACAAATATAAGCTACTGTATGGGTCTACTTACGCCTCCATTATCGTTTTTATTCGCATACGCAGTTCTTCCTCCTCCTTTAACGGGCATCCTGCGCTCTTCTCAAAAACGAAAAAATATATATTTATTTAAGAAAACCTATCTCGAGTTTAACGTTGTCTTATAGTCCTTTTTGCATTAAATGAAGCATTGCAACTGTCACACCGTTCTTCAGCTGTTTGTCCACCGCTCCGCTCAATTTCCCTACACCGAGTCTGAGAAACATTATTACAGCGAGCCACTTTCTACCAAGCCAGCCCACAGCACGATCATACCAAAGACAGACGAGGGGTGTCCCGTTAGATCTGCTGATCAAAATTACCGATTAGAAAACTAATCGCAAAACAAAACAACGTCGACATAAAATTATTAGAACAATAAATAAATTACGTACAGGCTGCACTTCATATATAATACGAATACGTGGTCGACTGCGCCTTATTAAACACGACCACCCCTTAAAATGGACACAACCAGTTGGCAGCATTGATTTAACTGTTCTCTGAAAGTTACACGATAAACAAAACGATGTGTGTGAAAGGCAATGTGAATGTTATAAAAAAATACAGTATGGCAGCATGGTGTTTTTATAGATAAGTATAATAGTAATATATAAGTATAAATAAGTTTACACAGCTGGTATCATATGCTGATACTAACAGTATAAACTATACTATATACTGTTATTATAAAATATCATATATATATATATAAAGTTTGCATGGATCAGTGTAGATGCTCCTCCAAATTCACCTGAGCTAAACTGTATTCGGTTTTTACTGAAGAAAAAAATACTTTTTACTTAAGCTGATGATAAGATTTCGAATAAAAACTGTTGCATTTGAGAAAAATAGCAGCACATTCAGGGGTGGTCTCAGACTTTTGGACCCCCCCCATAATGGAACCCAAATGATGTAATCTTAAACTCAGTTTCCCACCAAATGCATTCTGATGTTTTATTCTTTTGTGACTTCACTGCAGTGAACCCCTTCAAAAAGGGAGATATTTTAAAACGAATATCTAGCAAGTAAAAGAAAGAAGTATTTGATTGTATGTCAACAAACAAGTAATAATCAGAAAAGCAAATAAAGTCAAGGAAAGTTGTTCGATTACACAAATGAGATGCAAACTCAATGATGGTGACTGAGTAGTAGAGCGTACTCCACATTGACTGTTCAGTAGACTGTTAAAACACACTGACAGTTCTTGTGGGATCCTCTTTGTATTCAGTTTGAAATATTTTGTGAATAGTGTATCTTAGAGTAGGTTATGTGTGTAGGGTGGCATGGAGGCACAGTATTAAGCGCACTTGCTTCACTGCTCCAGTGTCCTTAATTCCATCCTGATCAGACTTCTTGTGTACAGTTTGCACATCCCTGACTTACTCCTGGTACTCCAGTTAGGTTATCAGGAAATTCTAAAGTGGCCTTATTGTGTCTGCCCTACGATGGATTGGCACCCTCTTTAGGCCTGATCCTCTCTTCCGCCTTGTGCCACTTGAGCGGATAAGAAAATGAATGAATGACTGTGAGCTTTGTGTAGCTTCATTTTCCCTTCCACAGTTTTAACCTGTCAAACATATTAAGAAATTCAAGCTGGAGTTCGCATGTCCTCCTCCGAGTCCTCCCCAGGTTTCTCACGGTGCTATGGTTTCCTCCCACATTCCAAACGTGTCAGATTAATCGGTCGCTCATTGCCAGTGCAAATGTGTCCGACTAGTATCGATACAACCTTGCTCCAGTCGTCAACAGCCATTGATGAAAATGGGACATTAAATAAACAAACGATATTCAAAAAGTATTCCGAATTTTTAGGAGTTCTAGTCACTTCCGCTTTCACACATGGTGCACCCTGAACCCAAATTACAGTGAAGCAAACTTTAGAGGACTGGTTCTGTTGGGCCAGAGATCCGCCCTTAGGAGTGTGTCTGGCTTCACTAGCGACTATTTATTCTGTAAACTCACAATCTAATTGTACTCAGAACCACACAAAGTGCTAATGTGAAAGATACTGTTGTAGGAAATTAATTTCAGTGTTAAGAGGTGATGATATGAATTGGTTTTTCGAGGTAATAATTTGTATTTAGTTATTTAGGAGCCAAATCTGTTCCGGGCAATCAGGACAAAGCTACATTTACAGCATTTACAGACAACCTTATGCAGAGTGACTAACAACTGGAAAGGAGAAAGGGTGAAAAAAGGAAAGGATAAATGGTCTTGGTCCAGGTCCCACCAGAAGTCACATTTCTTTTGTTAATCCAGAGTCTTTCTTACTAAACTATTCCAATGGCCCAGCCATAAAATGTACTCATTTCATCCAAACTTATTCCACTGCAGGTTAATAGCCTTCCAGACAGAGCTGTGCTGGAACTTCCAAACCTTCCACCTTTTAGATTTAGACTAAACCTTCTATTGCATTTTTGCTGCATTATGGTGATGTAATGATGATGCAACCACGACTGCCCATTTACCTCCCTTGATCACTGTGATTACAATGGGTGTTGGACTTTTAGACAGGGAGCTTTGGCTACATACAGTAAGTTATGTTTACAGCATGTAGGGAGCACACACCCTTATCCAGAAAGACCTACTACAGGTCAATTTTACAAGGTACAAGCCAAGCAAAGTGGGTTCAACTTGGCAGTACTGGATCTTCCAACCTTCTGGTCCATAGTCCAGTACCTTCTCCTCTGAGCCACCACTTATAGTGCAATCCAAATAAGCAGTGTTTGCAATCTTTTAGGGCTGATCTATACTGCTAAAAATAGAGGATATTTCAAAATAAAATATCCCCTATTTTTGTGAGCAGTGTACAAGCTGCCACCCTGTGCCATGAAGCCATGCCAAGCTTCAAACACCTGAAATCTTTCTTTCACACACAATGGGAGGCACAATGCTGAGATCATGACACAAAATGACCACAGTGACTTCATCCAGTTATGCCATGAGCACATCTCCCATTCAAATTCTATCAATTCAGGCCTTGTCCCTATTACTCATGTTGTCATAACAAGTTCCTGTTAAAGGCCTGGAGCCTCTTTGTAACTGAATGCACTGTGGGAGTAAGTACAGTAGACTGTAGTGTGTAGTTAGTCTGTAATAATTAGTCATTGTCAAACTCCAACTCTAAGTCAAGCGTACATAGAGTGCTTTTCACATTGAGCCACTGTCTCAGAGCAGCTTTAGAGGGTCCAAAACCCTGATTTAGCAAGTGTGGCCCAGTAGTGGCAAGGAAAAAAGTCCATATAATGTGGGTATGAATAGGAAAGGCGCTGTGATCCTACACTGGGTTCAATCAAAACAAACCTTTAATGAAAAGATCATTTAAATCCTAGTACTTTTGTGTAGCATATCTAAACAGAATCACATAGGTGTGGAAGCTATTATGGAATTCACAGGCTGAAGGGTGACTTGGTTTGTTTGTGTGTTTATTTGGTTTATTTAAGGTCACTATCTGCATCAGGGGTCATTTCACATTCAATTTTATATCAGAACTAGTTACACACACACACACACACACACACAAGCACGTGCATGTCTTTGGACTATGGGAGGAAACCAGAGTACCTGGAGTAAACCCCCGCAGACACTGGGAGGACATGCAGACTACAGAAAGGGCCGATTTATGGATCGAACCCAGAATCTTCTTGCTGTGAGGCGGTGGTGCTACCCAACGTCAGGATGAGAAGCTAGTCCGTGGCAAAAATGTTACCCCTGTAACTTTACAACTGCCCGTAGTCCGTTTCGAGTAAACAGCTCCTTTCCTTTTCAAGTACATGAAAATATGTCAATTACAGACACAGAGAGAGGGTTAGGCCTGTAATACGGTGCATTAATATAGCCCTGGGTGCATTTCTCTTTCAATCACACCTCTCTCAGAGGTGAGAAAATCTGAGTTTTAAATAGAATTCAGCATATGGAACAAATTCTCACCCAAAACACGTTGTAAGTTGCGCAATGAGGCATTAAGCTACAGTATGTTCTTCAGGGAACAGTTCAGTCCATCAGAGAATGTGATATATGCATAAATACTTGTGTTAATAGTCCTGTGTCTTTAATACCATAAGGTATTTGAATATGAAAGAAAAGCATAATTTCCCTTTCACAGGGTTTATTTACATTTACGCTTACTGTCCAGTTTATTAGACACACTCGCTATAGCTCCACCTTAGAGACAGTAAAAAGCTCATCTGTTGTGGAACAGTTTGTGTTAGTTATCCTTTAATCCTACATTTGAGCACATAGGATGATCACTCCAACAGTGATAGTCACTTTTTGAAATTCCAGCAGCACTGCTGTGCCTGATCCACTCATAGCAGAGCAACACACAATATCAAGTCACCACCACGAGTTTCAGTGCAGGGCTGAAAATGATCCAAACAGGACCTGGTCTGTGGTTGTCCTGATCTTTAGAGAACACTCAAGTCAAAGTCAAAATTATTTATATAGCGCTTTTTACAATGGAGCATTGTCTTTAAGCAGCTTTCCAATATTGTATTATCTTAAAAGTTCAATCCCAAACTGAGCAATCCTAGGACGACAGTGGCAAGGAAGAAACTTTGGGAGGACCAATACTCAAAAAAGCACCCATGCTCCTTGGGTGGCCCAGATGCTAAGTGAAATAGTTAAGTTGTATTAATAGTAAAATTCAGTAAATAATACATTTAAATGAAATAAAATAACGAATTAAATAGTGAAACAGATTCAAGAGTCCTCAGCAGGAAAGGATTGGAGGCACATCTATTATATAGATAAAAACCAGTACAGTGATGCTCATGTGGAGGAATATCTAACTGTGTGGTCCTGGATCTGGTACCAGAACATCAGGTTGAAGAGAAAAGAGAGAATGTAGTTACTTATGGGTTAGGAGCACAGAGTCTCTAAAATCTCAATCACTAAAACTCTGGTAGCATTAGCTATAGCAGCATAGCTAGAAAGAGGAGATAGGTAACAGCCAAGAGGCAAGAGCCAACCGAGCCAGTCTAAATCTAATTAAAAGCCTGAGTAAATAAGAATGTTTTCAGCCCAGACTTAAAAATATGGATAGTCTAAATCTCAAACTAAAGTTGGGAGTTTATTCCATAGCTGGGGGTATCAAATAAAATAAAAAAATTCTAGGAACTGGAAGCAGTATCAAGGTATGTAGAGAAGCAGATGGACTACAGTCTGTAATTGTAGAACTACAAAATAAATCTGTAATGCACATAGGTATATAAGTATAAATACATAAATATGATTTGAATAAATGGTAATAGAAAATGATCACATTGACAATGAGTGTAGAAAAAATGTGGTGTACCTAATAAAGCAATAAAATGGCTGGTGACTGTACGTTGTTGGCCATTTGAGTCCCAGTCATGTTATTACATTGGCTTGATTGAACATGTCTGAGACTGGAAAGGTTGGGAGAAGGGGTTAGTTGTGTTGTGGTCTGTGGGGTAGATCATCTCCTGTTGCTGCAAGCACCTGCGTCTGGTCAATTCCAGGATAATCCACTGAACCCCTCCACCATCTTGGCCAACATAAGCAGGATTAAAACTAGAACAAACGGCCCCACTGAAACTCAGAAACCTCTCAGTGAGCACAAACTAGGAATCAGACGCACAGGACCCATGCCAGGTCAACACCCTGGGACCTGGCATGGAACCTGAAGACAAGACTCCACAAGCTGGTGAGCAATGTCACTATTAATAAATTAGTGCATGAAACTCTGCAGTATCTTTTTTATTTAGTCAAGACCAGTACACCAGAGTTTCCCATTTAGCATTGCTAAAGTATGGTACATAACATTCAGACGATCTCCAAATCGAAACCACGCAATTACACAGAACGCATTGTCCTCAGCGACCTATTAAATCATCTTTGTGACCCAATCAATTATGTTTCCACAAATCTACTCACATACTGGAGCCCTGTTTATTTTCCTCACAGAACCTGTAAAATGATCTTCCTAAAATAAGACTTTACCAATTCGAAGCAAACCATGCTAAACAATTCATACTTTAATTGAAAACTCATAAGCTTAGAGTTAAGTATTTCCAATTTCCAAATGCAGTACCAATTCTAAACACAAGAGGGAGGCTTATCCCACTTTTGGAGTCTTATGCCCTGTGCCACTGTCTTTACAAACGTTTGGATACCACTGGTCGTTCTGCTGAAGCTCCTTACGCGTGACTTGATACAAACCCCAATGAATCAAGGTACCCAAATATTATTACAGAGCAAATTTGATGTCTAAAACTCAATACTAGGAATAAATACCTATTTCATTAGATTACTCGCATATTTATATAATATTCCTAAAAATGCACTTCATTTAGAAGTATGGCTCAGATTTTTTAATGGCATTTCATGTCCAATTCAGAGGTATGGGTTCTAGTCCCTGCATGGCTGCTGCCTGTATGAAGTGTGTATGTTCTGTCTGTGTCTGCACAGGTGTCCTCTGGGTACCCAGCTCTACGGTGACTGAACTGGATTAAGGAAGTATACATTAATGAGTGGATAAGTGAGTGAAGCTTGATGTGTCCTTTGGTTTTAGGCATTTAGGGTACTCAGGTTATGCAGTGGTCTAATATGCTAGCAAAAATCACCATGGTAACCCAGGTTCAAATCCAGCCAACAATTTCCAGCTGATCATCTTCTAACCAGCCCTACAATACAGTGTTTCACACGCAGGATGTGCTTATGTCTGCCCTGCCCCCTGTATGTTCTGTGGGGATTGACAGCAGGTCACTGTACCACTGTACCATTCTCCAGTGTCATGTGGAACACTGAATAAAATGAATACAGATATAGATACATCTGAAGTAATCTGATAGCAAGGCTAAACAAACCAAACTAAAAAAAAATAATAAGAATAGTCTGCCTCACCAGAGTACTGACAGCTGGGGCACATTTGTATGCTCATCAAAGAGCTGCATTGTCATGGCGTCCATGATGACATGAACCCCAATTAGGTTCTCGGATCCTTTAGAGAGAGAAAAAAAGGCTCCTTAACATCATAGCCTCTCCACTTAACAGTGATCATCAGGTTATTTTAGGAGTAGTTTCTGTTGTCAACAAGCTCAGTTTTTCTTTCATCTGACCATAAAACAAAGCCAGTAAAGATGAACGTGTCAGCATAACGTAGAAACACACAATTAATATTACCTGTCTCTCCATCTGAATAAACCCAAATGGGTAAGTAAGGAAGCTTTGAGAGTCTTCTCTTAACGCCATTCATGAAACTCACAGATTAGTTTTTCTCAACGTCACTTAAATCTGAACCGAGCTTAAACTGTTCACATATGATCCTCCATAAACATTACAACAACACGAAAGGTTATAAGGTTTGTGTAGTGTGCAAGTGCACCGGTGAACTCTAAATACACAGCAGAAGACAAAGTCATCTCAGAAGTCAAACACATGAAGGTGACACCGACTGGAGCACTGGCAGAGCTCCTTTGGGTTTCTGCATAAATCAGGACTAGGCATCACCTGATCTAACGCAAGGTTTCTAAGGAAACTCAAATTCAGCAGTGTAACTTCAGCGCACAGCCAGGTCCTGACCAAGCAAAAGCAGCCAGGTGAAGGTAAAAGAGCGGACAAGCAACCACAAGGTGAATATATATAACTTTTGATAAATGACAACGGTTATGAAACTGACACTGATATTTGCGGCTGTTATTGATTTTTTTGGAATCAAAAACACACAAAAAATAGCTATTTCACTCTCCCTCTGTCTCTCCTCTCTCCATATATATA
>JAUZST010002819.1:0-17682 GCA_034779995.1 Parotocinclus haroldoi
AGAGAGAGAGAGAGAGAGAGAGAGAGATAGAGAGAGAGAGAGAAAGAAAGAAAGACAGAGAGAGAAAGAGAGAGAGAGAGAGAGAGAGAGAAATAAAGAAAGAAAGAAAGACAGAGAGAGAAAGAGAGAGAGAGAGAGAGAGAGAGAGAGAGAGAGAGAGAGAGAGAGAGAAAGAAAGAAAGACAGAGAGAGAAAGAGAGAGAGAGAGAGAGAGAGAGAGAGAGAAATAAAGAAAGAAAGAGAGACAGAGAGAGAGAGAGAGACAGAGAGAGAGAGAGTGTGAGAGAGAGATAGACTGAAGGTAGTTGGAGGTGCACTGCAGAGCACACACCCAAACTCGCTATAAATTCAGAGGAGCAGCATGAGCGAGTGTGTGTGTGTGTGTGTGTGTGTGTGTGTGTGTGTGTGTGTGTGTGTGAAAGAGGATGTGACTGCTGACTCAGTTAAAGCATCGTGCAATTGGGAGAGGATGGTCAGAGAGAAACCGCAGCACACCACCAGGACCTCCAAACACACACCCACTTCTCAAACTTCTTCCACCGGCTCGCGCTGCGTCCAGATCAGGATCAGGCGTCTCGTCTCAGGCAGGACACTCATCAGGGGGGCAGAGGTGGCTTCCCAATGGAGGCAGAATGGCACTCGGGTCTCAGGTACAAGGTAAGGTCGATGATCAGGGATGAAATGATAACCCCAATCAATCCAGTCGTTCCATTTGATCGTTTGCTATCGCGGTATATCCGTGCTGCAGGACAGAGTCAGTTAGGATCCAGATAAAAGTTTTAAAAGTGCTGCACAGTAACGAGAGTCATCCAAGTGTAAGAACAGCCTCTAGCCTCTTCTGCTCTTAACTCCCGCCTCCGCTCGTGGATCCCTGGAATGGAGCGCAACGAAACAATAATAATGCGCCGCCAATGCAGATACTTTTAAGTCCCTGGCTGTTAAAGGGAACGGACACTGATTGGATGGTCGTCGCATCAGGCGGATGATATTTAATGCTAACGTTACTTCTTAAAATAGCTCTGTTGTCTGTAGACTGTGTTGATTTGCATGTTCTCCCCATGCCTGTGTGGGTATTTACACGCCATGGTCATGTGACGCAGGCAGACGTTATGACGTTGCCGGCGCTGTCCCGTGTGGCGCTCTGTGCTGGAACCCACGGTAACGAGATGGCGGGAATTTACCTGGCACATGAGAGGATGAGGAGGAAGAGGAAGAGTGTCGGACTAGAGTCCGTTACTGTGGTAACTGTGATGTCAAACCCGCGCGCCATGCAGCAAGGTGTACGTTACACCGAGAAGGACCTGGACCACTGCTTCACACACAAGTCACTGAGGTCAGTCAGACACACACACACACACACACACACACACACACACACGTATTCACTCCTATACTCACATTCACTCTCTCACTCTCGTCAGCTCTCCCATCTCTGACGTCACTCCGTATGAGATGGTCCGTGCTCAGGAGCTGAATGTTTTGCTGGGTCCTAAAGGCAGCCACTCGGCGGTGGATCTGCTCTGTGATCTGCACAGCAGCACAGCCAATGTGGGTCTGTGTCTCATCACTCACTCAGACTGCGACTGGATCTGTCTCCACATCTGCAAACACCTGCAGGTAAGAACCAGCCATTCACATACAGACTCTGTAACATCGTCAACGTGAACATCAAACAAAACGCACAGCGTCAAACACAAAAACGTCATTAAAACATCATAAACATTGAAACAAACATCTACATTAACACCTAAAGCAATACCAACCTCATAAGCCCCATCAAAACCAACACCAACCCTATAAACCCCATCACAACAAACATCAACATCTAATAAACTTCATCAAAACCAACACCAACCTCATAAACCCCATCAAAACCAACACCAACCTCATAAACCCTGTCACAACAAACACCAACCTCATAAACTCCATCAAAACCAACACCAACATCTAATAAACTCCATCAAAACCAACACCAACCTCATAAACCCCGTCACAACAAACACCAACCTCATAAACTCCATCAAAACCAACATCAGCATCTAATAAACCCATTAAAACCAAAACAATAATTCCAAAACCAACCCAAGCATCTACAATAACAACAACAAAAATAACATGGACACAGTGAATACCATCCAAACCAACAGAAGCACCAACATTGGACATATATTACATTACATTACATTATATTTGGCAGATGCTTTTATCCAAAGCGACTTACAATAGTTAAGTACAAAATAATAATAAGTTAAAGGAAAAACATCTTAATAAACTCTAGGCAAAACGATATTTCAATGAACAGTTTATCAATGAGCTGAGCACGTCCTCTTTGTAATCTCTTCTTTCCTTTACATGACTTTGAAGTAACGGTTCTGAGAGATTTCCTGGTAGTAATATTTACCGATTGGTGGAACGGATCTATGACAACCTTCCGAAAATAGTGGACAAATTGATGGCGAACCAGTGAGTAACTTACTGACATGACTAAAGCACATAATACATGTACTGAATTTCCAGTATTTAATACTGAGCCTTCTCTCGCTGCAGGGTTTTTCTAAAAAAGTGCCTTTTGCTTTGCTTCCATTCATAGTTACCTGAAAGGTTCATTCAGCCTCTACCACAGAAAGAACAACTTTGCAAACCCACGCAGTGTTGCGGGTTTTATAGGGCCACTCAAAAGGTTTATTTCGTTTATCAGTTGTTCACTGCTGCTTATGGTCATTTAATGTTGTTCTACGGCATGTTTTGTTGATTCTCTAAATGAAAAAAATTGCGAACAAAAGAGTTGCCTACTGTACATGGAAAAATTGAGCAAAAATGTTTGGACACCTTTTTCATTGTTTAAGACCTTAAGACCTTTATTGATTTGTTAACTGGTTCATTAAAATATACAACATAACAAACTGATTTTCTATAAATATACGATTTAATTACTAAACTAAATACAGAACCAGCAATTAAGGAAATCTATGCTAAGTCAAAACCACCTTTACTAAACCACTAAACAATAAACAGGATTGATTGATTAGTTGATTGGTTCAATATTGTGTAGGGCCTCCTTGTGCTGAGAAGGTCCTGACCTGTAATGAGACGACCCCCACAAGATCTCTGAAGGTGTTCTGTGGCAGATCCATTATGTCCTGTGATTTCTGAGGTAGGGATGCCATGGATTGTACTTGTTTCTCCAGCACATCCCACAGATCAGATTATCCTGAGGATTTTGCAAGATGTCATATTCCTCAAGTTCCTGAACGTTTTTTGCAGTAAGAGGCATTATCCTGGTGAAATAGACCACAGCTATTAGACTATACCGTTACCATGAAGGGGTGTACTTGGTCTGCAGCAATGTTAGGTTTGTGGGATATGTCAACGTAACACCAACATGAATGCCAGGGCCCAGATTTTCCAGGCTTAACATTTTCCAGAGTGTCAACCTGTCAGTGTTCTTCAGTTCTCTGTTCAGTGGTTTTAGTGTTTTATATATACAGTAATGTGCACAAGCCACCATTGATTGTTTGTCATTTCATTTACAAAATCAACAAAACCAATATTAACACCAACATTTTTACTGACTTATAAAATTCTTTATTTAATACTTTGCATTAGAAGTCCCTGCTCTGTAATACGCTACATTCCTCTGTTCTCTTGCTAGAATGCTGAATTCTTGGGAGCCCTTCCTGACGAATTTTGAGCAGAAGATGAACATCATTTTCTACCCTGACACAGTGGAGGAGTGGATGGATGAAAACATCAACCCGCACATGAATAAACTGCGCAGCTTGTTGAATGACATAAATCGCATTATTAACCTCAAAGGACAGCAAAAAACTCAGGATTCTTCATATGCAAATAAAGTTATCGTATCTCCTGGAGAATGAAAGAACAAAGGTTTGAGCTAGTTTAAGCAGTTCTGAACAGGCAAATCACTGTGAAATGGTACAGCATATTGGTTTGGACAATGGCATTGTAGGACTTTAGTCAGAAACAAATTGGGATTTTGGGTAAATGTGTGATCTTCGATGAAAAAAGTCCATGTGGACTATATTCTGTAAACAGATATCCTTTAATAGAATATGATTTTGTACAGTTGTTAATTTTATGACTTCATATTAAACAATATGGATTATATACAGTATGTACATATAAATATAATTTCTTGTGTCACATTATAATGTGCTTGTAAAATTAACAGTGCTTTTCATTACAAATCATATAAGAAGCCTATTTGATTGATTTGGTTTGATTAATTCATTAGTCTACATATTAGAATTGTTTTAATTATTGTGTATTTTCTAAATACACTCACTCTGTTAATATTAATTTGTTCTTAGCTTCTGTTTATTGAAACAATAAATGTAAACTTATTCCTTACATAATTTTAATTCTTACGTTTAACATCCAAGTCTCCTAGTGGGAGAGACAATTGATACCAGCCTAAACCAGTTAAACCAGCCACCCATTTTAAACTGTTTTTGGACGTTTTATACTATACATACATATTATGTACATGTATTGTACTTCTCGTTTTTATGTATTCCTTATGAATAGCTGTGGCTGAAACAATGTCCACAAACATTTGAAGAAAGTGTAACTTCAACCAGGGAGACATTTAAATGGTTTGGTCAGATGGTTTCATTCTGTTAATCATTTTAACATCGTTACAAGACGAGAAAGTGCGAGTTTGGCTACGGGCTGTGTCTCAAACCGTTTACTTACCTCACATCAGTAAGCTGCCAAAGAAGTGCGGTAGGGTGCGGTTTGGGATACAGCACTCCAAAAACCCGTCCTGTGCCCTTTGTTGTTATGACGACGAGGTCGTAAATCCGCCATGTTGTCCCTGCCGCGGCGTTGCGACAGAAACTTGAACGACATGACCGAAGAAAATAATAATACGGCAGAAGCTCAGAGCGGCTCCGCAGATCCGGGCGGCATCATCAGCATCCACAGCAGCCTCGGAGACGAAGGTTCATGGGATTTAATTGACTCTCAGGATTAAGAAAACGGTTCAGTTTGAGCTTCTTTCACTTAGCTTGTGACTGATGTTAGCGTGGCTAAGAGTTGTGCTGTAGTTTTTTCGCTAGAGCTGGAGTTAGCATACAGTTGCTAACCGCTTCTGCTAATATGCTAACCCGAGCTTTTAGCATCTTAGCTTTTTTCAAACGCCCGTATTTCGGTCTTTTTAAGGCATTTTATTGTGTACCAAGAATTAAAGCAGCCCTTAAACCTGCACATTATGTATTATCAGCGCAGACCCTGCAGGTGCTTCAGGTTTTAGGACAGTTGTTATTATGAACTGTTTCTTCTTCCATTAGAAGATTAAATACATAGTATAATTAATCCTTATTATCTTAAATGCCACTTTATTAGGTACACTTGTTCATTTAAGTTTACATTTACATCGTTTCGCAGAGGCCCATGTCCATATCGCCTTGCAAAAACGCTTTGTAGACCAAAGCTCATATTAGTACAAATAAGCGGTGTCCCAAGAACACAGTCCAACGAGAGTCATCTAGGATCTGATGTTTGCATGTCCAGGCTTCACTTAAGTGCTGAGTAAAGAGGTGAGTTTTTAGTCGCTGTTTAATGACTGTAGGAGACTCAGACATTTGGGCATTCAGTGGAAGTTCATTCCTCTACCTGATTATCAGGATGGAGAAGAAGCTCGATGCTCGTCTTTCATTCACCTTACGTGGAGGATCCAGTTGAGCCAAGCTCATACCTCAGTCTCTGAGGGTACGAGGTGCACAGCGTGGTTTGGTGGGTTGGAGGGCCAAAAGGGGTCTAGAATGCCTGAACTCGCCATGTCTTCCCACGTCCTCTCCCGTCCCCTCATAATATGTACATTTGTATTTATGTGACTACTTTCTAATAACATGCTTTCATACTGATTTGACTCCTACCTCTCAACAGATGAAGATGTTCACAGATGTGGCCGTTGTGGAGAGGAGTTTTCCACTTTGGATACCTTTATTCAGCACAAACTTAGCCGAAGCTGTAAACGCCCTGCAGAAGACTCACAGGTAAGGTTTTCTTTCCTTATTCCGTCTCGCTATCTATCTACTCGCCTAGTCCAGGGTTGTTCTCGGTAGAGAGCATCTGAGTGAGAGCGAAGGTTTTATTTGTAAAGAACACTTTAAAAAGAGGTTGATTGGAGATAATAATGATCATGTTATTAAAATTTTTAACATGGAAAACATTTTCACTTCAAGATTTTCACTTGATTTAAACTTTAATCTGCCTTCTATCTGTAGGTGCAGGTGACAGATGGAACGGCGTCAGATAATGTGGAGAGATCCACAGTGGGTAGGACATGTTTTAAGCTTACATACAAATATACGATACTATGCAAAAGTCTTGGGCCACCATTTTATTATTTGCTTTAGCAATGGTGTGATGATCATATGTTGTCGAAGATATTTATAGTTTTCTATTTGCCGATAGGTTTTGTACATCTGTGATCAGACATTGAACCGTTATCTGCGTCTCTTTACTCAGATGAAGGAGGTGGCAGGGTAGCCACTAATAGGAAAAAGAAAGGTTACGCAGAAGAAGAGCATGACGATTCTGAAGATGGCGATTCCCCGACTTCAGATGCTACGAAGCTTGTCTTGAAGCTCAATGCAGAAGGACGTTATGTTTGCCACGTGTGTGAGAAGACCTTCAAGACGGTGTGCTGCTTTTCGGTATCATTCAATACACCAATGAATCCAATGCAAGTCGTACCATGGCTTTTACATTTCTCTCCATATCTCAATGCAGGCGAACATCCTTAGGACACACTTATTCATTCATACAGACAGGAAGGACTTTAAGTGTGATCTGTGTGGGATGGCGTTCAGAACCAAAGGTTCTCTGATACGGCACAACAGGCGGCACACGGGTACAGGCCGCTCTTTGTTTCACTACTAGATTGAGTCCATTGAATTTTTTGAGGGGCAACCATGAATAAGATGTAGAACTAGATATGACTTTGTTGTCAGAAGTTCTGTGGTGATCGGATTTGTCGAGCATATTCAATCTGTAAAATGAACAGTCGTCATATTCTTTAAAATAATGATTAGTTTTGCAATGATTTATCCTGTGCTCACTTTTTTGGGAATGAAGTTTTTAGAATGTATGTATATACGAGTTTAGTCTCACTTACACTCATATTTCAGTCGAACTCTATCTCAGTGTACCTCATTACTGAACATGGCTAATATTCTGATAAAGGGCACCGTAAATTGTTTTTTTAAATTATTTATAGTAATCCGTTCTTTGTACTTTGTCACATTCTGAAAACCCTTTATGCTTTTTAATATTCTTGAAGTATCCGTTTTCGCTTTCTTTGCGCCTTTTCTGCGTTGTTTCTCTCAGTCTCGCTTTCGCTTCAATAAGTTTTTCGCTTTAGACTTTTAGACCCGATTTGACGAGGGGGTGGGATCTAGGCAATCATTGGCTGCTGGAGTTAAGCCCCGCTGCAGCCGCGAAAGAACGCCACTTTTACCCCGATTGGAAAATGGTCGGTGATAAACCCGGGGAAGCAGCGTGTTTTTCTCATATCGGCTACTTTTTACGATGATGCCTTTTATTAATGAGGCTTAGAGTCAGACTGCTAAACTGCTCAACTTTTTAAAGCGAAAGCGAGACTGAGAGAAGCGCAACGGAGGAAAGGCGCAAAGAAAACGAAAACAGATACTTCCAGAATATTAAACTCAAAATAGACGATTACAAACAGAAATGTTCTGTTTACAAACTGGTTTTTATTACAAAATGGACATTTTTGGATACAGGTTTTTTGGTTCTCAACATTAGGACCTGTTTCGTTGCCATAGATGTTTCATGTAGTCACATGGTAAAGAAAAAAAACTGTATAGGAAAAAAACCAAACAGTTTGTCTTACCCTCTCCCTATTTCTCTCTCTTCCCTCATCTCTCCTTTGTCCTTCCCTCCCTTGTCCTGTCTCTCTTGCCTGTCTCTTCTCCCTGTTTTTTTCCTCCTTTCCCCACCATTGTCTGTCAGTTATCTAGTTGCACAATTCTAGCTATGAGTAAAATATTGTCCTGCTTTCTAAGTCCGTTCACCAAGTTATTTCATTTATCAGATGAGCGACCTTACCAGTGCATTCAATGCGGCCTGTCCTTCAGAGAATCCGGCGCTCTGACCAGACACCTGAAGTCTCTCACACCATGTACAGAGAAGATCCGTTACAGCCAATGCAAAGAGATTCTCGTCAGCAAAGATGGTGTTCGCACAGGTAAGAGAAATTGCTATTTACATGCTGTCCTAACAGTGATCTGTTCTGCACTGTCTTTCCTGTGCCAGTGTTTTCACATCACTGCGTCCATTTAAAGCCGTGCTGTCATATTTGATCAATGTCAATATACGTTTGATGGACGTATGATGATGTGTTGCAGAAGTTCATCCATCTCCGGTGCTTCCTCAGAAAGATGAGCAACTGCCTGTAGTCAGTGTGGTGCAGACCGTGTCAGACGGCATTCACATACAGGTGGTGGAAGACCTGGAACAGGTTCATCAGGTGATTTGATCGTAATAGAGTTGAGAAACCATGAGACTTTTTTAAAGCGTTTATATAGTTTTGACCATACGGTTTAGTCTGTAAAAGGCAATGTGTCTTCATAGGTAATAGCACAGCCTGAGAGCGAGACCTTGGTTGAGGGGGACACTTTAATGTGCCAGGCTATCATCAGCTCAAACATCGCACTGGAGACAGAGGTCACACAGGCAGCAGAGCAGGCAGAGGCTCGGTCACCCAAAGGAGAGCTGCAACATCCAGAGGACAAAGTAACCGAGATTGAAATGACGGAGGACTGTGTGGAGGTGGAGGCGGAGACTGTGGTAGGTGGAAGGCCGTCAGTCATTTTACTAGTTTAATATGTGTATGTAATATCTTGATCTCAGTCCACGTTACAATTGGAGGGCAGAGGCAGGAAGGGAATAAAAGCTCTGACGCTAACAAACGAAATAACAAATACAACTCTGCAATGCGTCTGTAAAAGTTTAGCAGCTCAGAATCCTTGCATCTGCTTATGTGCGTTCTTTGTTTGAAGGAAACCTCAGAGGACTCGGAAGCTTTTCCATCAAATTTACACAAATGTTCTCTCTGCGATCGGGTGTTCAGAAGGGCTTCTCACCTGCGGGTTCACATCAAAAGTCACAATGGTAAGCTTCGGCTCGTATACCACTTATAACCTCTTCCACACCAACCAAGCAGAAGCTACACCCAAATCCTCTTGTTTAATCACTTGCTCTATGTCTCGATGACAAACCTGTGACTACACCAGCCATTTACAGATAATGAGCACTTGTACATGCACTTAATAATTAGCTGGAGAGCTGGATATTCGTTCGCTAATTAGATTTTTTTCGCGCATGCATGTCTGATTGCACATGCACTTAACCAAACCTGAAAGCGCCTAGAGGAATCACATGGTTGCTAGGCCTCTATACAGACCTGCAGACCTGGGCCCATATGTATCAAACTTCTTAGCTCCTAATCACCGAGTTAAGTGTAAGTGCCAGTTATCAAAACTCTGAAGTCTTAGAATCACTCTTACTCTCCCGAAAAGTTAAGACTGCTCCAGAGGTCTCTTAAGTTGTCACCGGGGGGGCAGAGATGGCACTGAGAAGACGTGCGAACCTTCCAAGAGCGGAAGAATGTCTTGGTTTTTATTCGGATTATTTATTAACAACGTGAATACAGTGTTTTATTTCAGATATTCTTCACAAAAAAAATAATTGCACCATTCTTAAGTTAAACGGGAAAGTATTTCAACATTTTTAAACTTTGATCTTGAAATTTCTCCGGAAATAATCTTGAACATGAAATCCGATGCAGTGATTGGTTCTTGCCGGGGGTTTGGAAATGACGTCATCCCAGAATCAGCTTTGCGGCACTGACAGGTGTTGTAAATTAGCTCTTCGACTGACACGTAAGGATTACTCCTACACTTCGCTTAAAGTGAGACTTAAAACTTTTTAGTCTTTTTTAGACTCAAGTCCATTCTTAGCAGCATTCTTAGGAGAAATTTTACAAGGTTTTTGGTACATACGGGCCCTGGTTCTTGTTTCTCTCGTGGGATTTGGCAACCCTTCCTATCAATCCTGTTTGGGGAGAAACGGTTTATGCTGACTGAAATGAAAACCTGTTGAATTGATTACTGATTGCAATTAAATTTTCAGCAGTTATAGAATTATGTAAACGAAGTTGAAGTTGTGCCTCCTGTATTTAAGGAATCAAAGTGAATTAGGTGAATCAAACCCAGGTTTTATTTATATTATGCTGTCAATAGACTGAATGATGTAAAATCACGATATTAACAATGTTTAGCTACAGCTGATTTAATTGCAATGATTATTGACTTCAGTTAGAATTAGAAATTAAAAGCTGTCACAGATGGTACCACACCTAATGGTAATTATACAATTAGAAATGGTTATGTACTCTTAGAATGTTATGATTGTAAGACTCAATAATAGTCACGTGGTACCAATTTATGTCACGGTGTTATTGTGATCATTCTAAAATGTCCAAATGACATTTTTGGCCCTGGTTTATGTCCAACAATGTTTACCAGATTAAAGGCTCTGTACAGTAAATCGATTGTATAATACATTTAGTTTTCTTTTTCACCATTTTTAACACGGTCCATAACTACGGGTGCTTCACTGGGTCAAGGAGCAAAAAAAGCCATCAGTTTATGGTGCATCTTATTGCGGTCTACAGTGCCTCCCAGTGGCCAAGCGGTGCACTGCAAGCTGAACATTAAATTGTGTGCTAGAAATACTGCTCCTTGTGTAACACCTGTATGTTAGACCAAATCGTACCTTGTTTTGGCAGGCTACAAGCCAGTTAAGTGCCTATTGTGTCAGAAAGAGTTTCTGACTGGCTACTTGCTGAAGAAACACATGGAGGTGCACGTGAGCGAGCGTCGGTACAAGTGTGGCGAATGCGGCAAGCTCTTCAAAGCCATCGGGCATGTGCGCGATCACATGAGGTGTCATTCGGATGAGCGGCCACATCACTGCAGCCTCTGTGATAAGAGTTATAAGACCAAGGTGAGGCAGCACCTGAATTGAATCTAGGACACAGAGGCTTGGTGTACTATCCCTGTCAGAGGATTAAAGCATTTTGACCAATGGTGCGGCAGTTAGGGTGTGCAGTTTAACTGGTTAGCTTTTTAGTTAATGTCTGTTTATGGCAGTAAATGTTTGCAGTATTACTTCAGTATGTACCTCACCTCGTAGCCTTCTCGTTCCAGAATGCCCTCCAGGTACACCAGCGCACTCACGGTGAAGTCAAACCATATGTGTGTCCACACTGCTCTCGGGGGTTTCGGGAAAAAGGGGCTCTGGTTCGACACATCCGGCACCACACCGGAGAAAAGCCCTTCAAGTGCTCCAAATGTGGCCGTGGATTCGCCGAACATGGGACCCTCAATCGCCATTTACGATCCAAAGGTGGGGGGTAACATGCTGCACGTTGCTATCCACACTATATGCACTGTATACAGTAAGCTACCATGGACGGGGGCTGTTCTGTTCAGAGGAAATCAAGCGTGTGTTAGAGATGTGTGCATGCTGTGGTTTTAGGTGGCTGCTTTGCAGTGCAGGGGAGGGATTCGGAGCTGGAGCAGGTGTTGAGCTCTGAGGAGCAGCAGGATTGTGCAGACGGTGTAGCAACTGCGATCATCTCTGAAGACCCCCATGCTGTACTGGTGGAGTTCTCCTCTGTGGTGGCTGACACACAGGAGTACATTATCAGAGTGAGTTTATAAGCAATTGCTAATAGAACGATGATCGTTTTGTTCCTGATCCGTTTAACCCCGATTATATATTCATTGTTGTTTTAATGATGTGAAAGCTGCCATTATTGTGTCACTCACTTTGCAAAACAAAAAAACCAGTCAAAAGACACTTCAGTGTAGCCAGGTACTGTGTACGTGCTAGTGTTCTACTTAAAAGCATGTGACTGAAGTTAAAAATGAAGGAACAAACTATGCTAGGAAACTAAATAAAAACAGCACCAGCCTCGCAGTCTGTCGTTTGATCTTCATTCACTTGTCTTGAAGAGACGGATGTGCTCAAAATACGGCAACTTGCAAACTGGCTTGCTGTTAAAGCGAGACGACTTGTTTCACGATCTGCAAACTTACCACCTTGCAGAATATGAAGATCAGGACGAACTCTGAGAGGTAAAAAAACACAATGTTTAAACCAGCCCAAGCAACCAAACTAAAAACCTTAGCGGAATCATTCTGAAAAAAAAAAAAATGCTGCTCGTGAAATATGAGCAAAAAGTATGCATTTAATTGTTAACGCCGTACAAATGGACTGTTTTTGCTCAGTGCTTGTGTTACTGGGCCATGATCAAGAAGATCCAGGGTTCAAATCCTACCTCTTTTAAGCTGCCACTCAGGTACTTGAGCGTGCTTGGATTGGAAGTCTGTATCAGCTGTAAGATGATCTGGAGCCTATGAGTCTTCGATAAGGAGGGTTATTTTGAAATTGGCGCAGTGAAATTGGCAAAGTTAAATATTTGAGTTGTTTGACCGCACTAGTTCTTACACGTTGTCGTGAAGTAGCGCTGTGAGAATGAAGGAGTTTTCTCACCTTTATCGAGAGCAATTTTGATACGAGCTAAAAAATAAATCACCCCAGCCGTGGAACTGGAAACAGCTGCACGCCGGTCCCAAGCCCAGATAAAATGGGGCGGGGTGGAGAAAGCAATGGCAAAAACTACTCCACTATCCTGCCGAAATACTTCATGGATCACAAAGGCAGAAAGACAGAAATGTGTGGAGATCGATGATCCATCAAGTGATCGAGAGTCGGCCGAGATTGTACGGTTCTCGAAAAAAATCCTCTCTCCCTGTGCAGACACCAGGTGTGGAAACAGTGCACGGAGAGGAGCTCATTCAGGACAATCATAACGAAGTAAGTACTCTTTTATTAGTTTAGTAGTGGTATTGTGGTCAACATTTTTGCTTGGGTCAACGTTCTGATTGGTAAACTATGGTATGAGGATAATTCTGATTGTCTGCCAAATGGAGGGTCCTGATTGGTCAGCGTTTCGATGTTGGCTGTGATTGACCGGAGCGCCTGTCAAAGCGCACCATTTGGCAGCCGAATTTGAATTTGAATTTACCTCAGAAAAAATGTCTACCAGTTGGAAAGCTGTATTTAGCAACCTATCAGAACTGACCTCAAAAGCCTTTTGACTGATCGTAAACTCAATAGAGTGTTCTGTTTGGTTGACAGGGATTCTTTATATCATTAGACATGATACTGGGTTGCCAAACAAAGCTATTCTAAGGTTTATTGGTATTGTTTTAATCACGTGTCAGTGAAACACCTAGAGGCCATATCACCTGTTCCGCTACAAACTTAAAAAGGCTTTAAAATAGTCGGTGTTGCAAGATGTCCCCATTTTGATTCCGACCTTGTACTCCTGTGTGTGGTTTCCATGCATGGATACGCTTAGGTACTCCGATCTCCCTCCACATTCCAAAAACATGCTCTAAACTGGCCCAGCATGAATATGACTGACTGGTGTCGATGTAACCGTGCTCACGTTGTGAATAACCGTTGACGGCGCCGTTTATTTTTGAAGATGAACAGTCAGATCATGAAGGTGGTGCAGCAGGTGGTGAGTCAGGCGCACAGCGGGCAGCAGATCATCGTGCGGAACGTGGTGGCTGATGAAAAGCCCGGAGTTTTCGACAGTGGCGACACCATCACCATCGCTACACCAGAAAGCCTCACCGAGCAGATGGCCATGACTCTGGCCAACGCCATCAGTGAGGGTACCATCCTCGGTGCCACCTCTACCACGGAGGGCACAACCACTGTGGAGCTGGTGGAGCAGGACGAGCAGTACGTTATCGCCTCCTCTGATGAGATGGAGGTTCAGACCGTGGTGGTGGTCTGAGACAGGGGACACGACACGGTTTAATATAAGCTTGAACAAAGAACATTGACTGTTACTTAGTGCATGTAGCAGCTTGATCCCCGAGGAGCCTTAATCTATAATATTCTCACTGGATTCCACTTGCAGAACATTAAACTACTCGGGTTTCTGAAAACTGTTCTGAAACAAGAATTGCACAAGGAGCTAAATTAAAGGTTTTTATAATCATGTTGTTGTCATAGTATGTGCCATCACAACAAATTATAATATGTATATTTATTATTATTATTATTTATTGTTTTGATTGTAAGGTTTAAGTCCCACTTCTGCCAAACTGCCCCCATTTGTCCTTTGAGCAAGACCCTTAGTCTTCAGCTCTGCAGCTCTTGATATAAGGTCAATTTGAGAGTTGTATCTGACTCACAGCTGTTCTCTCAGCAGGCGATAGATGGAGAGTTTGTAAAGTCCCTCACCTGTCAGTTCTGGGCCACTCTGGAGTTCTGCTCACCTTGCCTTGGGGTTTTTTCTTGCCTGTACCCTCTGATTTACCTCCTGTTTTGACATTATTACTTGTGCTGTTGCCAAGTATATGGTGGATAGTTTCCCCTCAGGCTCCTCACATGTGCCCCCACATTGTGTGCCGTTTCCAGTACACTGAACCCCATGACTCATAAAAGAATATCAGCCTGTTTTCTGTTCATAAAATTAGGCATATATATATATATACACTAACTACATGGTCAAAAGTCTGTGGACATCTTCCAACTGGATCTAGTCCGTTGCAAACATAAAAGCACACAGCCACGCACTTTTCATAGGCATTCACTGGCGACATGGAATTATCGTAGGACTCCAATTCCAACAGAAATCTGTCAAGTTACAATCAAACATTTGCTCAGTGAGGGGCTTCATGCCAGCCAATGTTTAGAATCCTTTCCTTTGGCAGAAGGAATTTTCTCCTTCATCTGCATAGCATGTTGAGTGTCACTGGCTACCGTGCAAACACAAAGAATAATGCGCTGCACACAAAAATTAGGGTTACATTATTATTTCGTCACAGGATCTAGTTTTTAAAATATCTCATTGTTGTGAGCCGTACAGATCCATCCTCATGCATAACAGATCACTACTGTGATCTATAAGCATATCTGCTTCCTCCATTTCCTCTGCTGTTTAACCTCAGCTTTAAGTTTCCTGATGTGCCCATTCAACAAGTTAAGCACTTGAGAATGTCCCACAAGATGACCTTTTTGTACATTTGTATTGTATTAGTACCTTTATTGCGTTTACATACAAAATATAGTATTTAATGTCTTATAGATTAGTAATGTTTTGCATGAAATGCTATCACTGTGCAGAAGACATTGCTTAACAATGAAGCATGTTTACTGTTAATCATATTTATTATCTAAACATGTAAAGTCCTGGGGATTTAAATGGCATGCTAGCATTCGGTGTTTTCTGGAATAAGAGATCACGCCACATCCTCAGCCCTGACCAGGAAAGCAGAGTAACAACATGCAGAAAAACAAAGATTTTCTAGACTTTTATCGTACGGATACATCAGATGATTTTATCAGAGCCAGTGAAAACGCACAACAACTGCTGTTCCAGCTCCGGTGGAACAGCAAGTCTCAAAAAGGTGCAGTATTTGGACGGTCCACGCTGCGTGTCATTTGTAACAAAGTTTGTACTTGCGATGTTTGTAATGTGTTTAAGGTTTTAACTGTGAGCAGGCATGACCTTGACCTACGAATTAGCCTTCTACACTCGTGCTGTCTCACTGCACCACTCTGTTGCAAGTCACTGAACGCTGTCCTTCACTAGAGCGCCAGCTTTATCTGGGTCAGTCCTCAGCCCTCAGAGAGGGCCCAGCCACTAGAACTACAGAGAGAGACTGCGAGGGGAGGAGGTATTTATAGAAAAATAGGGCTTCGTGGTACCTTTCCCTTACAAAAAGAATCATTAAAGGACCCAGCTAGGATGTCCCAGATTTCTGTATGCTCTGTATGAGGGCCAGAGCTAGATGAACTTAGCAGAGATGCACAGCCCAGCTTGGAAAGGGTGGCTTCGACAAACTCTTCTCTGCTCCATGGCTCGTCCTGGGCGGCAAATGCAGGGCTGATGGGTTTCTCACAGATTCTGGCTGCTTTGTGGCACAATGTCAAGTTGAACTGGTGATTAGGTGGAGACTGCGCTGACTCTCCTCAGGCCCTTGGGCTTCACTCGTTGATTCTCGTACAAACCCAAAACCAACACAGCTGCAGCCATGATGAGAAGATTTCTGAAAAGCCAGAAGGGCCGTTTTTCCCTCCGCCAAAGCCGGTCTGGTTCTCGCAGCGCCTCTAAGGACTTCTGTAAGTTTGTCGTTTGTCCTTATTTGCTAAACATTTGCCGTATCTCTGTTCCTAGCCTGGCAGGGAAAGTTTTTTTTTTTTTTTTTTTTTTTTTTTTTTAAATGAAAATATATGATTACATCTCTGATTTAAATGGTCGTTTCTGGCTGTGGTGGCTTTGTAATTTTGGGGTTGAGCTTATTGCTTGTTATTATGCAGCATATTGCTTCTTTAATACTAGGAAGTGTCTTATTTCAACAAATTACACTATATGCGTCTTTTCTCTCTCATGCGTTCCTGCAGAGAATAATAATGCATGTAGAGCAAAGCTGTTTCAGTGTTTTTTCACGGTTTTTTTTAGTGCTGATGTACAAAGTGTAGACTAGAACATTTGTAAGTTGTTAAGCGTGGAAGAAGTGTTGTTATATATTTTAATAATGTAAGGTCTAAACTCTGTCATGATACATAATAAGTGCTGTACTACATTCACTGTCCTCTGAGACTGTCTAATCACACTAGAACAGCCAGTTTAGATGAAAACTTGGACTCATTTCCATTTCCGACCGAGGCAGGCAGTAACTGCAGTGCTACAATGAGGCCAAGGGCTCTGTGGGGCTTCAGTGACATTAGAGAGGTGAAGAAAGCAGTCTTTAAATAGAATCACAGCTTAAAGTGTGGCTTTTGTTTAGCAAAACGATGGTTACTGGTGATACTTTGTATTAGGAATATTCTAGGTATGTTCTGTGTTTTCATTGTTTGTACCCCCCCCCCCCCTCTTTTCCCCACAGACCCAAATCCTCAAGTGCTCAAGGACTTCCCTTTAAACATTGGTGGGTAAATTTACATATACTAATGCAAATCATATAAATAGACATACGTTTGTAGACGATGCTAGTTAGTTACTTCGAATTGAGGTCAGGTTTTAAAAGATGAGGAACAGGAACAGCAGGATAACCAGTTAATTTAGCATGAGAACCCAACTGGTTGTTTTCATGTGGCAATTCTTAAAATCCGTCAAAAAAAAGTTACACTGTCACTGATGAGCTCACCAGTAGCTACACTGCTAGCTATTTATTCTAGCTGGTGAGAATATTAAAGTGAGACTACATAAATAGTGTGGCATTAATATACAGTCGAATCCGCTTAATTGGACCACTGGTTAATGGGACCAGTCTCTTATTCGAACCGAATCCTAAAGTACAGAAAACAAATCCTATTATATACGTGGAATTTATTCGCTTATTTGGACTAAAATTCCGTTTAATCGAGCCTAAGAACGTGAGAGCGAATAAGAAAAAGAAGCCACAAGTCGCCACTTAGAGCGGATCCAAAGCGGATCAGCGAGATATGGGAGGATTTTTGGGAGAATTTATGCTTTTATCAAAGGTCAGGAAATCCAAAAAGTTGTGTTGACAAGAGCAAAACCAGCGGGAGGTG
>JAUZST010002820.1:0-17681 GCA_034779995.1 Parotocinclus haroldoi
GACCCATCCTCCATGGGCAGGCTAGATGTTAATTAAATAAATACTAAATGTATATTAAATCATAGCAAAACTATTTTTAAATAAATAACAAATTATTATTAAAATTTAGCTTAGCAATAGAAAAAATATAGGATAATCTAAATCATAAAACAACAAAAAAACTAAGATGAACTTTGGTGATCACTGATCTCTCAGACCATGCTGCATTAAGAACTTTCATTCATAAATAGCCGATATAACAACATAATAAACTTTGACAAACATTTGTCAACCACTACAATGCTGAGTTACATTCAGAAATGCCACTTAAAACTTTACTGTGCAAAAAAACCTTATATTGCAGTTTTTTCTCAATTGCTAAAACATTAAACCCTGTTGTCTGAATCAAATGCTCAGTGCCCTGAATCATTTATTGAAATGGTGACCCTTTTGGCAAAACCTTAAGCATTTTTAACCTAGTAAGACAACACTTGCAAACGTATTTTTACCCACTAAAACACATTTTGCACTGTGATGCTTTTGGGTTGCATAATGGTGAGTACAGGTAGCAAACATGAACTCAAATAAATCAGAGGTGTTAGAACTTAAACACATCCACTCAAAATTGATCACACATGTGGCGAATGATGTGAAGAAACCAATATAATAGTACAATGAGCCGTGTCGTTGAAGTTTCACTATGGATAGAAACAGTCTTCTGTTGTTGTAGTGTATTTCTTTGTATATAATTTTTTTTACAGTACTATAGTACTATTATATAGAACTATTGCTATTTTTTTTACAAACAGGAGTTTTGTTTTAAAGAAACATTTTCCTTTGTAGACAAGAAAGCTTATTTCTACAGCTTCATGATCTGATCATTGTGTTTTCCCTTTTCCAGTGTTGTGTTTAATGACCGTTCGGTGCTGTTTTGCATTTTGATTGTCTCGAGACCTGATCTGACAACATTGTTTGGTTTGAGCACTGTTTGAACTGTTTTGAGGCAATAGTTTGGGTTTGCAAGAAGAGTCCGAGGTTTTGTGAATCTAGCTTGTGAACTGAGTTTTGTGCTTACAGATTGGAGAAATCGATGCAATGGATGCAACTTCTCTGGCTCAGAGGCAACTAAGATGGACCATCACATCAGTATTCCAGATCTCTTTTGGAAGATATGGATTCCATGTACTACAAACCAAACATGGACCATCCAGACTGTTATCAAGCAACAAGTACAAAAGCTAGAGTCTGCCATGGTTTGGGGTTGTGTCAGTGACTTGGCTAAGGGAATTTACACTTCTGTCATAGCAGCATTAAAAGTGTGGGTTTTTTTTTTTTAATTCCAGGGACATCTATGCGTTTTCAACAAGACAATGGAAAACCACATTCTGCACACATTACATAAACATGGCAACAGAAGAAGAAGTTATGGGTACTAAACTGCCCTGCCTGCAGTCCTGACCTGTCCCTAATATTGTGACAACGACAATGTCATACTGTTTCCCATCTGGCAGGAAAAATGGTGGAAAAAATAACAACTGAAACACCAAATCACTTGGTATCCTCTGTGGAAACGCATTTTTAAGTGTTATGAAAAGGAAAGGCAACATTACAAAATGTTTTACCTTCCCATCTTTTTTGGAATGTGGAATGCTTGAATGGCTGTGTATTAACACGTGAATTGAAGCTGACCACACAAAACATAAAATATCTTTTTGCAATGAAATAAAATTAAATGTTAGAAACACTGCTGCTACTGATTTTACTGATTTGTTGTTACTGTCTCAACTTTTTTGATTTGTAGCACTAGATACAAGTTTTACTTCTGGCACATCTTTCAAATTGTTGGCATGGAAGTAGCATTTAAAGTTGGATTTCCAACCCTGATTTTTCATCTCTTCAAGACAATCTTCAGCTGTGTCCTCTTCTAGGCAGGATCATTACAGCTCTAGTTGTTTATACTTCTTGATTATTCCCTGTTTATATTAGTGTTGCAGAATTTTAATTATTTATACCCATTGCCTGATTTATCAAGATCAACAATTTTTGTCTCGTTTTGATTGTGCATATTTTACCCTATAACTAAAGGAATTGGGTCACCTCAAACTTATGTCCAGAAGAAACAGGAAGTCATGTATGACTAGTTAAGTTAAACATACATTCATTACACTTAAGTCGGAACACCTAATACATAATTTAAAAAATAGAACCTAATCTTATTGGCATGGATTATACAAGATTCTAGAAGAATTCATTTGAGATTCTCCTCAATGTTGACATGATTGCATCATGTGCTTCCTATAGATTTTTTCATGTACACGTTCATGCTCCTGTTCAATTAAATCCCAAAAGTGTTGTATCAGATTTAGATCCATTGACTGAGAAATCTGCTAAAAAAACACTGAAATCAAAAACTCAGTGTTCATGAAAGCACTTTTAGATGATTTTGTGTGACATGGTGCATTATCATGCTCGAAAATGGATACATTAAGGTCAGGAGGGTAAGCAACGGTACTCAGATAGGCTGTGGCATTCAAGCAGAGAGTGATTAGTTCAAATGGCCCAAAAAGTGAGACAAGGAAACACTCCTTCAAGCCACAACGCCATGTTCACCACTGTGGGCAATTGAGTTGAGGTATGATAATACTATGGTTTCATTCTGCTGGCATCAAATTCTGGCCTTAATACTTATGTGCCTCAATATACATTGAGATTCATTAGATCAGCCTACATTTTTCTAGTCTTTAACTGACCTATGACCTGACCTGCAGCTTCAGTTTTCTTTATTAGCTGACAGAAATCAGGAACATTATATTTTGCTGTTGTAGCACATCCGCATCAAGATTTTATGTATTGCCCATTCAGAGATGAGTTTCCGCTCAACACAATTAAAAAGTGATCAAAAAGTGATTATCCGGGTTACTGAGGCCTTTTTCTCAGCTCAAAATGCACTGCTCACAAATATATGGGGATACTTCAAATTGAATAGGAAGCGATTAAAGAAGACGCATTTGATATAATTTCATTAAACAAGATAATCAGAAAAGCACATAAAAAGACAAAGAAAGTTGTTTAATTATGCAAATGAGATGCAAACTCAAATATCACGATTGAGTAGCAGGTGACATACTCATAGGGGTGAACAGAAGCATGTCAAACAGGATGAGAGTGCCACACATTGACTGTTTAGTAGGGTGTATGTGATGTGACATGGACAAACTCAGATTGTCCAGTGTGGGATCCTCTTTGTATCCATTTTGAAACATCTCCTAATTGTTGTGAGCTGTCTGGCCATTGTCAGCTTACTTCTTCGAAAATTGTGTATTTTCAGGGACATTTGCATGTGCTTTCATAGATCATTGTGAGGCAATGTATATTATACACTGTTTAGTCTTATTGTCTGCACTTCTGCTATCTTTCAACATATTTCCACACTCTTTTGCCATTTGATCTTTAAGCAAATGCATTGACTATTTTTGTCATAACCAGATGGCATCAATATGTCTGTGATAGTATTTATTGTTAATAATGATCCATACCTGGTAGTTATAGTTATTTGTAACTTTGTATCTGAAGAAGGTGGTACTGAGGGTCAATGCTGCTTCTTCAGATTGAAGGAATGCACCTGGGACTGAAGAGAGAGAGAGGGTAAAGAACACAAAGAGAGATAAACAGTCAGTAAACATCATTTGATTGAGGGATGAGGTTCTACATGCCCACTGGGAATAGCAGAGTACAAATACATGTAAGATGTACATAGAGGTAGTAGTGAGAGAAGCAGTGGGGATTGAATGTAACAACTGCTAAATCCCTTATATGAAATCCTCACAGTGTCTCTCTGCATGGAGAGGATGAGGTGCTATGTTCACTCTTATCCTGAAGATACTCAGGGGTGAGGGACCACATTATTATAAGAGCCTGTAGTGTTATCACTGCTCATCTGCACAAGCCTGCTCAACAATAGGGCATGAGAACGGTACTCATGTGTATTAATGACACAATTACAAATGCTGCCACGGTGATAATGTTCATCTAAGCAGAGGACCAATGTTCCTGGCCATTATTACAGCACTTTCTCAATCTGTGTTTTGGTAGATGTCTTGAGGTCAGTTACTTAACTCTTGCTTTGTCTCTTACTCTCACACGTTCCTGTAAACCTGCAACAATCATATAATATTAGCTAAATATTAAAGGACATAAAAATAATCATAATAACATTTTGTCTTTTTCTTGACCATCAATGCAGGACACTGTTAAGGGACTTTGGTAGACTAGTGGATAAGGCACTGGACTATGGTGCAAATCCCACCTCTGCCAAAGCCACAGTTGGGTCCTTAACCCATAATTGCTTGGATTGTGTGACTGTATCAGTTGTAAATCACTCTGGATACAGGTGTCTGCTAAATAACTAGATGTAAATGTTAATATATGTTACCTGGTATATGCAGTGGGTACAGAAAATATTCAGACCCCTTTAAATTTATCACGCTTAGACGGCCATTTTTAGGTCTCTCCAGAGATGCTCAATTGGGTTTAGGTCAGGGCTCTGGCTGGGCCAGTTAGGAATGGCCACAGAGTTGTTCCAAAGCTACTCCTTTATTATTTTAGCTGTGTGCTTAGGGTCATTGTCTTGTTGGAAGATGAACCTTCGACCCAGTCTGAGGTCCTGAGCACTCTGAAAAAAGTTTTCTTCCAGGATATGTCTGTACTTGGCCGCATTCATCTTTCCTTCAATTGCAACCAGAGTTCTGTACTTGCGGCTGAAAAACACCCTCATAGCATGATGCTGCCACCACCATGTTTCACTGTTGGGATTGTATAGGGCAGGCGATGAGCAGTGCCTGGTTTTCTCCACACATACCGCCTAGAATTAACGCCAAAAAGTTCAATCTTAGGAACCTTGAGGGCTGCAGAATTTTTTTGTAACCTTGACCAGATCTGTTACTTGCCACAATTCTGTCTCTGAGTTTTTTGGGCAGTTCTTTCGACCTCATGATTCTGATTTGCATTGACATGCACTGTGAGCTGTGAGGTCTTATATAGTCAGGTGTGTGCCTTTCCTAATCAAATCCAATCAGTTCAATTAAATACAGCTGGACTCCAATAAAGGAGTAAAACCATCTCAATGAGGATAAGAAGAAATGGACAGTTTGTGAGTAAAATATGAGCAAATAGCAAAGAGTCTGAATACTTATAACATTTCAGTTTTTCTTTTTGAATAAATTTACAAAAAAAATTCTACGTCTGTTTTTTTCTGTCAAGATGGGAGGTTGAGTGTACATTAATGAGAAATAACATGAACTTTTTTTTATTTTATTTTAGCAAACGGCTGCGATAAAACAAAGAGTGAAAAATTGAAACACTTTGCGTACCCACTGTATAAATTTGTAATTATTTTGTTTGATATTTTATTTCTCTGTTAATATTTATTTAGCTTCTTTTTTTGTAGTATTCATACGAATTTAGACTAAGACTAGACTAATAAACTATGACCCTTGTCACTGTTGTCCTAGAAGATAATCTAAATCATTTGGGTAAATCTGATTCAGACTTGGAACAAATCATTCGAATAACCTTCTGGAACCAATCAGGTTCAAGTCAACTTCTTTTTTTTATCCAAATTAAGGTTTTATCTTAACCCTAGCTGTCATGTTATTGCATCTTATTCCTCCTTGTTATTGCCTTCTTTTCTTTAGTTCGAAGACAGCAAGTCTTTATCGAGCAGTAACCTGTGTCCCAGACCGCGCCCTATCAGCGACATCAATACCAATCCAAGCCAATCCCCCATTCACGCCAAGGTCCAGCGCAGCATATCAACCAATCAGAAGCAGCAACGGCGGTTCAGCGATCACGGTGAAAATTCTTAAATTAAAACAAAGTGTGGTTGGGGATTCAGAAAGCACGAGCTGGTTAAGAAAATGGCATCGTGTACCTTTGTGCGTCCTTTCAGTGGGTCCCCCGGTGCCACCGCTCACCTACACCAAGTGCGGCGGGATAGAGAGTGAACAGAAGGACGGATGTGAGAATTCGTCACGCAAGCTGTTAAACTCCAGCTCAAAGACTGATGTTACAGCTTCACATCTCGTGGTGCCAGAGAGACGCAAAGCTGTTTCCACTGCTGGAGTAAGAAATATATATATATATATATTATAGGAAAACAGCTGTAAGAAATACTTTCGTGTAATTATTGGCAACTTTGTTAAAGGTTAGTAAAGATCAGGGTGAGACAGATCAGTTGAAAGGTGTTCGGGTTGCCAGTGCAGGGCAATACAGTGTAACAGTATAACCAATATTTTCCATTGAAGTGTTCTTCACGTATCAATAAGCACATATAAGCTTCGTATGCTAGTTAAGGTTATGCGTTCTAAAATGTTCGAAATCAGCGAAATCATTTTCTTTCTGTTGTAAATAAACATTTAATCATCAAAACAAAAAGGCAAAGATCGCCATAGTTAAACCTAATGACTGAAACACTGACAATCTATATCTCGCAAGTGTTGTCAATCAAAACGAGCCTTTCGACTGCTCCGCCAATCAAAATACGGAAGCTCAGCGTCCAGGCCAGCCCAGGCGACCCGCAGTTCCATTCACGCCAGAGACGCTGAGCTGGTCCACGCAGTCTCACTGAAGTGAATGGACGCTCGGGTTCTCCCGGCAAATGCATCGACCATAGACGGTATAAGAAAACAATTTCTTGAAATCTATGGATGATTAAGATAAGTAGATGATTCTGAACGAACTCGTCTTCGATGAACATGTTCTAATGCTTTTGTAGTCAATGAAGTGTTATCGCGACTGTACATATTTAGCCATTGCATTTTTGACATTTAAGGAGAAGATGAGCTTCCCTTGCAGAAATTGTGGCTCACTCGTTTGGCTTGACTGGATGGTTGAAAGGATAAGAACATCTTTGCATTACATATTCAAGTAAATGGCCTCGGTTACACCGTTCTGATAACATACAGTAATATGCGCACACACACACACACACACACACACACACCCCCAATGAACCTGGCAAGTTCTATTTTATTCTGCTGCCCCAATTTTGCACTTTATTTGCCCATGCATTCGGGCAAACTGTGAAAATAGAAGAGGAGTTGGAAAGTATCGACATATATATTTGAACAGACTTTCTTTAGTAAGTAACTGAATGAACGAAATGGAGAAATGTGTGAGGGTTAAAGACAGTGAGCTCTGTCTTCTAATCTGTTCTGATGTCATTTCCAGACTAATGGAGGCATGGCTCGCAGAAACACGTATGTGTGTGAACGCTCAGCTGACCAGTGCTCAGGCATCCCCAACGGCAAAGACAGCAGGTTAGCACACTACAATCAGTTCTGGACTGTACAGCTGTCGGGTTGAATCTAAAATGTTCCAGATTAATCCAAGGCCACAGTAAAGTGGGTTGCTTTATGCACCCTAAATATCCAGATGAATATTGATTAAGAAACCTCAACAACCACACACTGTATTCCCCCAAGATGGTTTAAAGCTGAAGGTATCATGAAACACGTCAGCCCTTTTTTGCGCGATAAGTAAAACTTCTTTCACTTTAACATTTAAGTCCGTTATAGTCTTACAAGGTACAGTCCAAGTCGCACTGATTCTCTTTTCTCTCAGGAGGTGCCGCAAGGGTTCGCCCGTATTAGATTTCTGCCATTCAAACATGAAATTGATGTATGTAAGACAGATTTGATTTCCTCTTATTGTTCACCAACACATTGGCTGCTAAAACAAATAGACGTTCAGCAGATACAACAGCACATAAATGTATTTAAGTTCTACGCAATCTTACTTCATTGCACGTTTGTTCCTTTTTCTCTCTCTCTCTCTCTCTCTCTCTCTCTCTCTCTCACACACACACACACACACACATTTCTAGAGTATGAATACTGTCTATTATGTGAGTCAATTCAATTCAGTTTTATTTCTATAGCGCTTTTTACAATGTAACATTGTCTCAAAGCAGCTTTACAGTAATACAAGACCTTAAAAGCCAATCCCTAGTTAAGCAAGCCCAGGGCGACAGTGGCAAGGAAAAACTCCCTAAAGTGGTAGGAAGAAACCTTGGGAGGAACCAAGACTCAACAGGGGACCCGTCCTCCATAGGCGGCCTAGAGTATCGGTACTTTTAAAATTAGGTACTGTAACGTATTTAGTGGCAAAGTATTCTGTGCAGCATTTGTAAGGATACCATCCATAGAAAAATGTATACACGAAGAGACTTGCTTATATAAACCACAGCATGTACCAAAAACATTGCTGCTTACCTCCAGTAGAGTGGCCAGGGCCTTCACTCCACGTGAGAGCCATTAGGACCAAACAACTGAAGATAAGAAACTTGTGATTGAAAAGGGAGCATCATCTGTTTTGGGGATGCGTTTTGGTTTGAAAAAAAATCATACACTTGGTGCAAAATGTCATCTGTAAAGTTTGCGGATATTAAGCATTAAGCATTACGAAGGTGAAAGGAGCGTGCAGCATCCAGTGGAAAAACAGTTAAAGTAAAGCTACAGAGTCGTTTCAGGTTGAGAATGGTTTGAAAGAATGCTATGCTGCATTTAAGAAATCCTGCCGATCAAAGTACATACCAAATAGGATTGTGTCTCATATTTGTAAGGAAATGACCCTGATTTATACAGTAATCAAAACCCTTGATCTGAGGTGTGGGATAAAATTGAGTTCTTTCACCAACTACTGATTTGTGCCCAAGCTAAAATACGCAGTCAGATGAGCTTAACGCTTCTTTAAAGAAGAGTTTATGAGCTGTACACTTCTATCAAGCAAAGTGTTAAACGCAACATAAAATTCTATCCAGCCCCGTGATAGACTGGTGCCCCGTTCACATACGTGCTCCTCTCGATTTGGGATTTATTGCATGGTAAGTTAACAGTCAGGTTTCATATTTGGCATGTTGGATGTGGGGGGAACGTTGAGAGGTAAAGACGTTAGCCACTTTAATAAGGCACAAATCGTTATGAACAGATGTCTGGGTTGAAGCATGTCCTAAACAACAAGGCTTGTGGGGGCTCCCGGTGAGTAGTGGTGAGTGAAACTACCTACAGTGAAACAAACCAGTGCTCATCAGGACGTTGGTTAACAATAACCCATTGTTGGGTCCTTAACTTACAATTGCTTGAACTCTAAACCTGTATGAATTGTAGGTCGCTCTGTAAATGTAAATGTTTGGCCTGTATAGTCCTGGACCAATCAAAGCACTAACCATACTAACCCCAGTCCACCCTCAAAAGAATGTACAATGGGCATGCGAGAGTCAGAACTTTGAGCTGTAGAAGAAGATCGTTTGTTCTGATGAGTGGATAATGGGGTTCCTGGGGAAGTAATGCATTGTGGTAAGAAGTTACGCCAGTGTCGGGAGATCTGCTCTGCTCTGGTTAGCTTTCTGCTGGGAAATTCTGGCTCCAAGCTTTGATGTTGATGCTAATTTGGCACAACACCTACCTAAACGCCGTTACTGACCAGATGTTTTATATGTTTTGGCTGATACTATACTGTCATATCAGTGTGTCATTTCTTATTACTTATGAACGATGGGTGTGCTTTAATGTTTAACATTAAAACATTGGTCTTAAGTATGTTCTGTGGTTTCTTAGAAAAGAAGACCCTTGTACTTCTAAGCTTGAAGATACTGGGTGTTTAGATTGTAACAGCCGTCAGATATTTCTGTAGGAAAATTGGGTCTAATATAAATCTGCTGTCGCTGCCGTCTGTTTTACCAGCTCAGCCTGGGCTTGATTTTGACTTGTGCTTAAGATGAAAATGCCTGTGAAATATACAATACCCCATAATTACAGTTACAATTACCCCAAAAAGAATTGTGATAACAAAATTGTATTTTATTGATTATTATTGATGATGTATTGAAAAGAAAAAACTCAAATTTGGCATGCACATAAGTGTTAAAACCATGAAATGCAATTTAGCTCTATGGGTCTCCCATTTCTCGTGATTATCTTTACATTTTCATGTTATTTTACCTTGATTGGCTTCACCTGTGGTACATTCTGTGGACTGGACGTTTACAAAGACACACTATATAAGATCTCACAACTAACGATGTATATTGGAGTAGAAACCAAACAATAAGGAGGAAAAAACTGCCTGTAGAGCTCAGAGACAGGATTGTATGGAGACACAGAACTGAAGAATGATTCCAGAATATTCTGCTTCCTCCATAATTCTTAAATGGAAGACGGTCAAAACGAGCAGGACTCTTCCTAGAACTGGCTACTCCACCAAACTAAGTAGTAGGGGAGAAGGGCCTTGGAAAGTGAGGAGACCAAGAACTCACTCTGGCTGAGCTCCAAACATCCTGTGTGCAGATGGGAGAAACTTCCAAAAGGTCAGTCATCACTGCAGCACTCCACCAATCTGGGCTTTATGACAGTGTGACCAGGCAGAAGCTTATCCTCAGTAGAAGACACATGAAAGACCATCTGGAGTCAAATTCACCTAAAGGGCTCGGAGACAAGACTCTGTCGTCTGATTAAACCACGATTTTAAGATTAGGCTCTGTTTTAGAGGAGCACTGCTCATCACCTGCCCAATAATGTACAGTGAAGCATGGCGGTGGCAACATTATGCAGTTGGAGGTTTTAGCAACTGGGAGTGCATGAAAGCTGAATGGAGCAGTGCAGAGATATTTTTAAGAAAAACCTCACCCAGAGTGCTCAGATCCTCAGATTGGACCCAGGGTTCACAATCCGACAAGACAACACAGAAGTGACTTGGACACAAGTTTGTAAATTTTCTGGATTAGCCCAGTCCGAGTCCTGGCTCGAACATCCTGAAAATAGGGATCCTGATAATGACCGTGCACTGATGGTCCCCATCTAATCTGTCAGAGCTTGAGAGGATCTGCAGAGAAGAATCCAAGAAAATCCCCAAATTCAGGTGTTCAAACCTTTCGACATCATACCCAAGAAGACTGGAGGCTGTAATCTCTGCCAAATGTGCTTCAACTTAGTTCTGAGTAAAGGGTCTAAATACTTTAGGTCAGTGCAATATTTTAGGTTATTCTGTTTAATAAACTTGCAAAAACGTATAAAATTTTTTTCTGTTTATTTTGTGGTTTATGGAGTTCAGAATGATGGGGGGAACAGGTTTTGTTTTCATTTTAGTAGAAATAACAAAATGTAAAAATAGTAAAAGGGTCAGAAGACTTTCCAAATGTATTGTGGATATGTAACTTCAGAATGAGCTAATCTGGATTTAAGTTTGGCTCTTGAGTAGCACTGTATGAGACGAGAGGGAGGGGGTACAGAGGTCACTGAACGGTAGCCTGCTGTAAATGACACAAAAGGTGCACTATGCGGATGCAAGATAAGCAGGAACAGTTTGCTTTGTCGTGACAGGAACACAGTTTTAGTCAACACTCCAGCATGAGCTTCACTATCACGTAGTACACTGCTATTCTCTACAACTTATACTTAGTAATGAATCATGTACTTATTTTAATTGCACTGTCAGAGCTTCCAAATTATTGGTTCTTTAGTACACAATGTGCATATTAAATGTGTAAAGTTTATCCAGCAGAGGGAGTTACGCTGGGCTTTCTGTCATGATTGATTACAGGTTTAATATAGCACAGTAGCATATGGCTCTCCTAGCCTTCATCACACATGTTGTGAGCCAGAACAGTGATTGGCTGGACCTGCTTTGGAGGGGAATGGACTTTGCTCTGAGTTTTCTCGGAAGCTGTATTACACGTGTTTGCAAGAAACGAGGGGTATTTGTTAGTTCAGGACCGCCAATGAGTCAGATCTGCTTTCTTAGTATAAAACATATTACATTCCTCCCAAAATGAGGGGGTATTTAATTATGGCACCTTTCATTTTGAAGTAATTTTTGTGAGCAGTATACAATAAGAACTCGTCTTATCTCTCGTACAAGGCTGTCACATTTCCATTGAAGTTTCCATCCAAGTTCATTCATGGGCTGTACTTCATTTACAAAATTTACCAGTCAACCTTCTCCAGAGCGTCCTACAGAAGTGCTTTGTGTTCTTAGTAGACATTACCTAGTACCACAGGCCAATTACATTTCTGTTTGCTTATGATGTAGGCATATCCACAAACAGTCAGAAAGAGTTCCAATTAATATCAGTATTAATATAATAAATAATATCATTGTAAATATGGACATGCGCTGTTGTTATTGCTTAATTTCACTATTAATACAAACGTAACTATTTCAGTTAACATCCAGGCCACCCAAGAAGGATGGGTCACTTTTAGTATTAATCCTCGCAAGGTTTCTTTCCGTTTACAGTAATATAACATTGTAAAGCTGCTTTGAGACAATGCTCCATTGTAAAATGCACTATGGAACTAAATTTGACGCTTTTGAATCTTGGTGCGGGCAGCTGCAGGGATACAGTGAAGAGTTTGCAACCTGTAACCAGTTACAGGCGTCTGATTGTCCGCATGGGAACACCAACCAGAAGAGCACTGCAGTGATCCAACTGCTGGGTGCACTGTTACAGGAGGGGTCAGTGATTTTCAGATAGCTCTTCTGATTTTAAGAAAAGTTTTCTCTATAAATGCAAACCTATCTACAAATGAAGGCTTTAGAAAAGGTTCACTGTTTTATTGAATTGAACCGGATGCTGAAAACTTTGTACTGTCAACTCTTGGAGGGTCTTAAATAAAAAACAAATATGAACACGTGCTGTAGGCTGATAAACGGATGATTTCACACTACAGATATAAGACATCACTTTTAAAAAAAATATGCACAGCATGTACTTGTATGCTTTTCGATTTTTGGAAATGATCCAGATTTGTTCACAGATATCCTTCTGATAAATTAATCCAACCCCAATATCAGACAGTTACAGAAACATTTACCAAAATGTAAGTATGATTTCAAGCGCAGATGTTGTTGAATCATGGGTTTAACTGCTGCTTTGCACTGTAGGTCTTCAGGTTAGTATAAATCTTGCCTATTAAATTAAAAATCAAATGTATTAAAAAATCTTGCATTACCTTGTGTACAGAAACATCCATAATATATACATACATAGTGTTAGTTCTCGAGAAATATCGACCAGTGATGCCAGTTATGTGTGTTGCAAACATCCAAGTTCAACTAGAATACAGTCCACTAGAACTCATTTGTACTGTGAGAAGTTTATTGTGGTCTGGTTGCAAGAGTTTTATGACTGAGTAAGAATGCAATCTCCGACCTCTCCAATAAAATAGTCCAATTCCAATAGAACTATAAATACCTCAGGGTTAATTAGCACTATTATGACATTATTATTACACACACAAACCAATCTATTGCAATGAAAAATGTCAGTTATCTTGCTTGGAAGCCTTTAGCAGAATTTCACTACTTGTGTCAGAGGAATTGTTTCTACTGTTTTGTGTCAAAAGTGTTCATTGTGGAAAAGCCGTAGTTGTGTATATTTTATTAATGAAATTGATTTCTGATGCATAGTCTAGACCAATCATATCACCAATCCCATCGATGTGCTCGTAATCACACCACTATAGTAGTTCATTCTGAAAATACGGACTAATACAATTAGTCTGTGAAAAGTTTCCAATAACAAAGTTGTGCGTTAAAATATCACAATATATACTACAAAGCCTTATATTCTGCTTTTATTCAGATTATCGTCTGTGTTGTGTCTGATAAACTGGCATGCCTGTTAAGCGAAGCTCCTGATGACAACCATAACAGTACAGACTGGTGGATGGAAGAAATGAGGAATGCATCTCAGTATGAAACCCAGATGTGGCCTAGGCGGCATGGCATGCGTGACCTCTAACCCCTTATGCACCACCTCTTCAGCTCAGTTTCATCTCAGTTTCTACAGCGCGGTGAGCTAATGTAAACACACAGTTCACCTTTGCAGAGGGTTGTAGTTTGGGCTTGGCTTAGTCTTATTAGACTGTGTTTTGGATTAGGTGCAACATATAATTAGATCTAGGGATGGCATTAAGCATATTTATTAGTAGATAGCTCTTAAGTGTCAGTTACCAGTGGAGAAAAACCCTAGAGATCCTTTTTTTAGATTTAACCTGGCCTGTTTGCTCAGCAGAAATGACAGCTTATTTCTTTTAAAACGGACTGCACTTAGAGAATAGGGTTGGGTATGGAAACCTGTCCCAAATTTAACAGGTAAAGTTTTTTTAAATACCCTGCTCGCAAAAAAAAAAATAGGGAATACTTTAAAAGGAGTGATCACATAATGAAGTATGTCCTAAGCAGCGTACATGCTTCAAATACACAGCTGCTATTGCAAAATTGTAAAAAGACCTCTGAGTATACAACTGTGTGCCGGACCATATGTATGCCATGTAACACATCATTGCCTAGGTGTGTTTTGATTCTGCTTGGGTACTCTGGTTTTGGTTCTTGATTGGGTTATGCTGTAGTGCTACCCCAGGAAGCGCTCAAAAGTATGGTCTAGAGATCCACTGATTAATCAGCCGGTAAACGGAATTTAGCAAACGCTCTTATCCAGAGCGACTTACAAGTGATACAGTCTTACAATTCAAGCAATGGTGGGTTAAGGGCCTTGCATTAGGACCCAACTGTGGCAGCTTGGCAGAGGTGGGATTTGAACCCTGGACCATCAGGTCCAAAGTCCAGTACCTTAAGGTTACCGCAGTCCTACACTGATTGACTCTGTCCAATAATTGCTGATCATGCCTCATATTACCGATTCTCTGTCGGTCGTATATACTGTCAATTGTGCTTTGCACGGCTGCGACACAATCAAAGCCACAAATGAAAAACTGCTGTGACTAACATTTTAATTCAGTTCTGTTTTAGACACAGTTCCGGCTTTAAACTGGTTGTTTATTAGACAGATCATCGCTGAGATGCTCTAATGTCGGTCGAGCTCCAATACTACTACTTATTCAAATAAAGAGTCTCCTATCTCCTGTATAGCTCAGTATTAGTAAGTGAGCAGTGATTGTGGTGTTATTCAGGTTACAGCCGTGTCTTCAGCGTTCTAGTTCTTCACAGTGAGTGTGTTCTGTTTACAGTATGCATGACGAAACTAAGCAGCGGGGGAAGAACTCCGAAAATACTCCGAAAAATAACAAGACCTTTAAAACAGCAGCACCCCACTGAATATGTGGAATCTGACAAAGCCAAGGTTAACTCTGAGAGTCCCGAGCAAGACACAAGCCAGCATCTGCTGCTCTTTCTTTTTAATGGCAGAAGTATTAGTCACTAAAAAGGTTGAACAAAAATGATCTGTATGCTGTCATTTATAATTCTTGGACAGAAAAAAACCCCCGGAACAAACACATGTTTAAAAACATCAGAATCGGGCAAGAAGATTGCAGTCGGTGCATCTCTAGTCTGGTTCAGTTTGTTAAAGAAAATGAAAACATGATGTGCTATATACGGTAGGTAAAACGAAGATCTGTTGTAATAGAGGATGCACCTCCAACGTGGAAAAACATCAAAGACACCAGAGTAAAACTGAGCGAGATCCTTAACCCACAATCTCTTGGATTGTAAGAATGTGCCTTGCTCAAAGTGAAATATCCTTTATTTTTTGCTATTGGTCACTCTGGAGGACTGTGGTAGCCTAGTGGTTAAGGTACTGGACTATGGACCAGAAGGTCCGATGTTCAAATCCCACCTCTGCTTCAGTTGGGTCCCTGAGCAAGGCCCTTAAGCCACATATTGCTTGGAGTGCAAGAGAGTAGTAAGTTGCTTTGCTAAATAATGTAGCTGTAAACAGAAAAGGGCGTCTGCTAAATGACAAAAATGTAACACGGTTTCCAAGCTCGAGTGCTGCATAGCCAGCTTCACACAAAGTGCTAGTACATCCAACTCAGTTCCAAAATACAGGCAGAAAAATGAGTTAAACAGTTTGCTCATCATGTTTAACATTTGAATTCCTTTGAATTATTTAGATATCCCTAACTCTTTCAAAACAAACAGATTTTTCCTTTTTTTTTGATCAGCTTCAGCTGCTACTTTTAAAATGTACTCTGTAGTGACATATGAGATTATTACTAGTGTTAAACACTGGGCATTGAAAGATAAAGGTATATTACAGACTGGATTTGATATTTCGAAATACTCCGTGTTGTGAGAGTGCTGTGAAATGACTGACATGACACAGATGCTTGTGATAGTCTTGTGACGTATTGTGCAACTTACCGATTCAGCTCAGTTATTGTGTATCAGATCTGTATTGGGATCAACAAAGCAACACTCAGAGCTTTGCTACAGGATCAGTCTGGTAGCATCAAACACACGGTGGTAAGGCTGGGTGGTATGATGATTATGAGATGGAGAACAATTCAAATATCTTCATGATGTCAATATTATTGCGGTCAGCTCACCTGTTCCAGGACAGACACATGTTCAACCAGTAATAGTCCAGAGTGGGTTGAACCTTAGAATGGATTTATTTGGCTGCACAATAACACGCGGAGGAGTGACTAAAGAAGTGAGTCATCAGTTATATGGAACCGGTGTGGATTTTATTCAACAGTTCTGACTCAAACAGCAGCTTCTTGCAAGTATGCAAAGACAAATTTGGCACATCTGGTGGAAAGGCAATGAACCTGCAAACCTACCTTCTAAGGAAGCATCCTAAAAAAGCACACCACAACCAGATAGTATGTGGTACCACATCTTTGCAGAAAGAAACAGTGGTGTTGACCATGAAGTGGCAGACCATGTGAAGGTGCAGAGTATCACGATATGGATGTTTTATATCGTAAAACAATAAATTAGACCGGTATTATCGCTAACGATGCGAAATAGCACACCCCTAGTTCTGAGTGAATAAAAGTAATCTATACTCTGATCAGTAATTGCAGACCTCCTCTGACATTAACATCAGAAAAATCCTGTTCACCAGGATCTGCATGGCATGGCATGGCTTTCCATGGCGAGCAGCTGCATGGAGCTCCGTGTTATTACCTATTGGTTTTGGAGAATGGGGTGTTCTACCAACCCCTGTAGGTGTAATGTTACTTTATTTATCTGTTAATATATACTTACACAGTTTCTGTTATTTGAACTCTTACTACAGACTTATTTGATCTAACAAGTTAGATCAATTTGTTTCATTCCTGCATTTAACATCTGTGCCACCTTAAAAACACAAGTCACTTTTGAGTCTCGGTCTTCTCCAGGTTTCTTTCTTATAACGGTTAGTATTTTTTTCTTGTCACTGACCATAAATATTGGAAGATAATCTAAAATTGTAGAGCTGCTTTGAGACAATGGTCCATTGTAAAAAGTGCTATAGAATTTAATCTGACTTGACTTGATGTGTGGGTGTCCCAATATTTATTTTTATTCATATAGTGTACTTTGTTAAGATGCATTTGATAAATGTAGTGTGTCCAAGCTGCAGTGCTTCAGTTTGTAAGTGCCTGAAGGCCATGCAGCATGAATGCTGACATATAAAGAATTCTCTGAATTTCAAAGCAAGCGTTAGCTCTGTTATAATGTATTAGTTTTTTTTGAGTGACAGCATGATTGAGATTACATAACGTGATCAGAAGTGATTCATATTTGTCTCTCCACGACAACACCAGTAGACCTGTTCATAATTTGCTCAGCCTATAATTTGTTGGATCGCTCAAGTGCTCATGTGGAATATTTATAGTGTGTGTGTGTGTGTGTGTGTGTGTGTGTGTGTGTGTGTGTGTGTGTGTGTGTGTGTGTGTGTGTATATATATATA
>JAUZST010002821.1:0-17680 GCA_034779995.1 Parotocinclus haroldoi
TCAGGAGATGTGGAGTGTGATTTCTGCACCGGGACAAAATGCACAGCTGTGAAATCATGTCTGGTGTGTCTGGTTTCTCTCTGTGAGACTCATCTGAAACCTCACTATGAAGTTCCTGCTTTGATGAAACACACTTTAATCGAAGCTTCGACAAAACTTCAAGAGAAGATCTGCTCTGATCATGATGAAGTGTTAAAGATTTACTGCCGGACCGATCAAAGGTGCATTTGCTCTTTATGCATGTTGGATAAACACAAAGGCCACGACGCCGTATCAGTCGCAGCAGAACGAGCTGAGAAAGAGGTGAGAAAAGAGACAAATCATCTCTAATTCTGTGTCTCATCTATAAAGAGATCATACGATCCAGCTGTTGAATGTTTTAAAGTTTTTGGACTTCCCTCTCTGAGGGTTCAGTTCTGAAGGGTACAAGGTACAAACCAGCGTTTCATAAGCGTGACCTGGTTCACTTTATAATGAAATGGCTTGTTTGCAAGCTTTAGTATTTTAAATCTGACTAACTATACATGAATAGAAGATTATATCTTAATACGCCTTTTCCTCAGAATGCATGTCCTGCTAAACAGAATCGATTTACCCACAGAGCGAGCTGCAGAAGGAGCAGAGAAAATTCCAGCAGAGAATTCAGGAGAAGCAGGAGAAGGTGCAGGAACTCAACCAGGCTGTGACCAATATAAAGGTGAGCATAGAGAAAATAAAGTATGAAGGTAAATAATCTATGGTCGCAGGTATTGGATAGCTGATATTTAAATGTTTATTTCCGTATCTCCGAACAGCACAGTGCGCAGGCGACAGTGAAGGACAGTGAGAGGATCTTTAACGAGATGATCAGGTCGTTGGAGAAAAAACGTTCTGAGGTAACAGAACTAATCAGAGATCAGGAGAAGGCTGAACTGGGTCGAGCTGAAGAACTCCTGCAGGAACTGGAGCAGGAGATTGCTGATCTTAAGAGGAGAGTCACCGAGCTGGAGAAGCTCTCACACACACAGGATCAGATCCATTTCCTCCAGGTAAGAACCACCTACAGAGGGAGCTGTTCCTGACAGTCTCTGAAAAAAAAAAACTACTTACTTACAGTAAATGTAACTGATATCGCAAGTGTGATCTCTCATTCCTTTTGTAAATCTTTCTCCTCCTCCTTTCTGTTCTGCAGAGGTTCCAGTCTCTCTGTGCATCTTCCGGGTCTGAAGACTCAACCAGCATCATCATTAATCAACAGATCTCGTTTGATGGAGTGAGGAAATCTCTCTCTGAGATAAAAGACCGACTGGAGGAATTACTCAAAGAGGATTTCAACAATCTGTCCAGACATGGTAAGAGCAGCTGTGCTTCTGAAACAAGATCTTGACATCTTTATCATTTTCAGATGTATGATTTTCCTGCACACCTAGTCCTCGAAGTATTACTACATTATTATAAATGCAGTGTTTTATCCACACCTTTTGCTGTGTCAGAGAATATTTTATTCACATTAAAACACTGATCAATAACAAGTTGTTACAAATATAAACGTTTTGTGTTTTTTTTTGTGTCTCCACAGTTGCACCAGTACAAATGATTTTACCCTCAGAGCCAAAGAGCAGGGAAGATTTTATGAAATGTACGATTAAATATTCTCATCACAACGTATTGTTCACAGGTTTTATTACAAGTGTTATAGTTAACATAGTTTATTCGTTCTGACAGTTCTTTTATGGACAAAGTTTGGGTCTTCAATCGATTGCCTAAAATTATTCATCTCCGCTTTGCGTTTCTCTTCCATTTCAGATTTCTGTTATCTGACCTTGGATCCCAACACAGCACATCCTTACCTGGTTCTGTCTGAGAACGACCGAGTGGTGACAAAGAGTGATACAAAGCAGCCGTACCCCTATCATCTAGAACGATTTGACATTTGGAAGCAGGTTTTGTGTAAGGAGAGTGTGTGTGGACGCTGTTACTGGGAGGTGGAGAAGAGCGGACTTACACATATAGCAGTCTCGTATAAAGACATCAGGAGGAAAGGGGAATCTGAAGCGTGTTCGTTTAGATTAAGCAATCAGTCCTGGAGTCTGCAATGTTGTTTTTCTTCTTTCCGTTTATGGCACAAGAATGCTAAGACTAAGATTAGGGCTCCATTATGCTCCAGAATAGGCGTGTATGTGGATCACGGAGCAGGAGTTCTGTCCTTCTACAGCGTCTCTGATACGATGAAGCTCCTCCACACGGTCCAAACCACATTTACTGCTCTCCTATACGCTGGATTTTTGGTTAGTGATGGATCAAGTGTGAGGTTATGTGATCCAAAATAGCATCACGTTAAAGACGTAGTTTGTGAGGTGAACGATATCGCCTGGATTAAGGCAGTAGTCAGGAACAGTTTGTAGTAATATGCACACACTGATATAGTGAGTAATTTCTTGATTTCTTTTTTAAAGACTTGTAGACCCTTTATACATATAGCCTGAAATAACTGTAAGCTCGACTGAACCTAAAGAGCGTTACCGCTGTGTCAGTGTGGCCATACAGAATAGCTTTTGGAACAGTTAAAATCTTGACGTCACTGTGGTGATTTTCTTAAAGCTCTTTTTTTCTGTTCTGTCACAGAGGAATTGAGTTAATTGAAAATAAAATAGAAATGGCGTAAGAGATGTGGGCGTCGTCTGACATGGTATAAACTCCTGGTGAATTAATGTGCTAATTTCATGGCATCTTAAACCTATTACGTAGTTCCCTGATAAAAAACATATCTTGTACCTTGGATGGCAGTAAGCTGGACAATCGGCAGGACCATTTGAGTTACCTGTTCCATACTGGCCCAAGTTAATATATCCTGGTAAATGCTGGACTGGTGATAATGGCGGTGATACCAGTATAGTATTTTAGGGTGGTTTATTCTGTTAACAAAAGACACTTGGATCCATGTTTACTGTACTGTTTGTAGACACCTATTTTAAGTGATGACCTCTGTCATTTCAACCACACTGCAAAGTTTGGAGCGTAAGGGCTTTGAATCTCCTCAAACAAACAGCGAGTTTGTTTTACAGCCCCAAGTCTAAAATCGAATACATTTATTTATGTTATGGCTGAACATCGCATACTGGATCAACATTTGAAATGTATTATTTTGTATATTTTGTTCATCCCACTGGCTGTGTATGTGTGTTTTTGTTCCTTGTTTTTACCCTAGGTGGCACTGTGTCCAGAATGGAGTGCCAGTGCTAGTGTATTTTTGGAGGGAGTTAATAAAAAAAGGCGGGGAACCTGAGCTTGCTGTCTTACACTCATGTTGTGAGTCGGTGAGAGTCTCTTCTATTGTAAATTGATCTATGTGTGGGGTATTTTATGTGTTTGGGGAACTTTTATTGTGGAATATTATTTTAATTTAGAATAATGAAACATCCCCTTATTTTTGTGAGCAGTACCCATTTAATTAATGGTGGGTCAGTTAGACTTGGGATTTTGTGTGGAAGATCACGTTGGGTTTAGTTTGTTGTTTTGTTAGAAACATGTAGCATGTATGAATTTGCATTTATATTTTTTTTTACAAGTACATTAATTACTATATTTAGATATCCTAATGCATTAAGAACCCCTGCTACTTACTGCGTAGATAAAGCAGGCTGGAATTTGACTCTCACTTTCTGTTATGGTGAAGTAACAAGACCGGTTTGGGTAAAAGCAAAACATTACGTCTTAGTTATAAATTAAGTAATTATAAATAATTACGGGGGTGTTTCAGGGAAAGATTTGCTTCATGCTGCACCGCAGTCGGTTCCCATGGAAATACAGCCCAATAACAAACTCCTCTTACGTAAGTCAGCATCACTGGAGATCTGTTTGTGTCATGGGATTGGCAAGGACCTTCTTTCTGAGAACATTTTTGTTCCTATATCAGGATTTTTTTTGAAGGCGGCCAGATCGTGTCAACATACCCAAGGGCTGGTCTAACGTTCCAGAAAGATTATTCATAAATGGTTTAAAACACCGTATTTTAAAAAAACTCACAAACGTACAAAACAAGCAACATTTATTTAACTAGTAAGATTAATTTTAGCACAATTAAAACCAACTACAGCAGGATATCAAGAGATAAAAATATCACAGCTCACTGCAGATAATTTAGGATGAACATTGTTTTTTTTACAACATTTATGCATCATTTATGTATCTTCCTTTAATAATTCTCGTGTACATTTAATTACAAAATGCTGCAACTTACCAGAAGGGACAGCCCACTAGGAACGAATGCCAGGCTCGGTGTTACGCCCTCGACGGTAGGTCTGGTTTAAAATAATAAACATTTATTAAACTTATGGACGTTTTCTATAAAGCTGATAAGGATGATCAGATATAACCATAACCAGGGATTTAAACTTTTTTTTAGATTGTTGCCTGGACACATACCCAACAGAGCATCTTCTCTTGCCATAATCAGTAGGTTTTGCTTTTCTATAGTTACCAGGTTTCTCCTGTGACTTTTTTGTGCCAAAGTGTTTGGCTGTTTGATTAATAGTTGATGCTAATTCGTCCATTCCATGTTCTAATTGGAATTTTGGTAGCCTAGTGGTTAAGGTACTGGACTATGGACCATGAGGTCCAGGGTTCAAATCCCACCTCTGCCCCAGTTGGGTACCTGAGCAAGGCCCTTAAAACACAATAGCTTGGATTGTAAGACTGTATGAAATTGTAAGTCACTCTGGATAAGAGCGTCTGCTAAATGACATAAATGTAGACTAGCCTGTAGACTAAATTGTAGACTAGCCTAGCCTAGCGGTTAAGGTACCCACCTCTGCCAAAAGCTGCCACATTTGGGTCTTAACAAGGCCCTTAACCCTGAACTGTATAAGTTGTAAGGCGTCTGCTAAATATGTGTAAATGTAATAGATCAAAGTCAGTTTATTAAAACACATTTTCAATCTTCAAGTCTTCAGTTATAAAACTCTTAAAGAAATCAAATGCACCCTTGTCATTTCACACACAAACATTTAGTGAAATTTCCACACAAGATCTGGAGACCTCAGACCCCAAGCAGGAACAAGGAACAAGTTCTGGAGGATTCTTTTGTCAGTTTGCTTTTGCTTTTTGTTGCACGTCTGTCATCACACATTCAGACTTTATTACTGTTACCTAAACAAAGATCAGAACAGCAATACCACGGATAACAAGACAGGTTTATGCACCTTACCGGAATATGACACTGATATGACACAAGTATGTTGATTAGACTGGATTCCAACTCGGGTGCTTTGTTTATTTCCACATTTTTGGTCACATTTATTTGAAGAAACTCACATGAGTGTGTAAAACGAACAAACTCATTATCAATATACAGTGGGCAGCAATTCTGTAACCTCGCTGACTATACAATTCAGAGGAAACAACCAATCTGATTGGACAATGGTCTCTGAATGCACATCAAACCCTGAGGTGGTTGGTCTACAAAAACAGAAGACACCTGACATATCACCATTACATTTCCCCCAAACTGGAATTTTAATGATAACAGAAGTGACCCACCTCACGTCATGTCAACAACTGAAGCTAATCGCAGCAAAATTAGCAGCATTATGTAATGGAAGTTTCCGGTCACCACAGGGGCAGAAGCTAAACTCAACAATAGTTTTGGTTAAAACTAATAAAACACCACTGGTATTATCAGTGGTTATGCAGAAATGGCACTTAATTGGTAATTACTTTAATTAACTGTACTTCCCCTTCCTTCACTTCATGCCGTAAACATAGCTGCTTCAAAAACAAGTTCATCATGGCATGAACTCAACGGAAACAATAACTGAATTATTAGAATAATTCTTATAATCTATTTAACTAAAACGTCTTACAAATCGCACAAGGTGTACACTTTGCTTTATATTTGAGTACATTTGTAGGAATTAGGAATTGTCCAGTTATAATGTATGTACTTTTATTTTACTTTTAAGTCTTACTTACTCTTTACAAAGTATTAACAGCATGTGGTAATTTCGTCCCGTCTACAGTCTGGAAATGCTTAATCAGGAATGAACTTTTCTGGAAAGGAAGCAGGCAAGAGACCACATTTTTGGAAGGGGAACAGGATGAAAATATGTTCAGTCTCACAAAGATCAGTAGAAAAGAGGATAATGGAGTGACGGTTTCAAGTTTAAAATGATAGTATTTAAAAGTATGTGGCCATTAGATCATTACTAAAACAACAAATCCAGTGGTGGCCTAAAGTCTCTGGCCAGTATTATACTTTTTGTCTTGTTAAAGTGCATTGTGAACCTTACGTAATACTGCACAGGAGTTACTCAGAACTGCAGCAACTACAATACTGCTGCCTGAGCAAAAGCTCCGCCCCAACACACACCTTATATTACATTCGGACACATCCAAGCTCATTCCAGTGAGAAAGAAGCTCCTCTTGAAGTTCCACTTTCCCTCAGCGTGTGATCCCAGGAGCCACTATGTCAGTCGATCAGGACCAGCTCAGATGTTCAATCTGCCTGAGCAAGCTGAAGAATCCAGTAACCATTCCCTGTGGTCACAATTACTGTATGGTGTGTATTAATTACCACTGGGACCACGTACATCTGTCCGGAAACTACAAGTGCCCACAGTGTAGAGAAACTTTCAATCCAAGACCAGTTCTGCGTCGAAACAACATCCTGGCTGAGGTGGTGGAGCAGCTTTATCAGGCGACTGCTCCAGTTCCTGCTGCTCAGTCTGGAGACATAGATTGTGATTTCTGCACGTTGATAAAAAGCAAAGCTGCCAAGTCCTGTCTTACGTGTTTGGCTTCATATTGTGAAAGCCATCTTGGAGATCACCTTGTCGTTCCTGCGTTGAAAAAGCACCAGCTGGTCGACGTGACGACAAAACTGCAAGATAAGATTTGCGCTCAACATAACAAGCCGATGGAGATCTACTGTCGTACGGATCAAACATGCATTTGCTCTTTGTGCCTGCTGGACGAGCACAAAGGCCACAATATTGTCTCAGCTGCAGCAGAAAGAATTGAGAAACAGGTAGGAGCGGCTTTTTTTTAAATTAAACAATGCTTTTTATGACATCCAGAATTACATCATTGTGTAATCAAGATAAGACTGATAGCATTTATGGTTAGAGGACAGCTCGTAGTACAATTGATTTGTAAACAATATTTTTGTAAAATTCCATTAAAATGCTTACATTGGAAGGGTAGGAGGCCAAGTATGCTCCAGCTTTCCCGCAATTCTGTCCAGGGTTAATCAGAGAAGTCGTTGAATGAATCAAGTCAAGACAACTCAAATTTACTGATACAGCGCTTTTTACAATGGAGCACTGTCTCAAAGCAGCTTTACTATCTTAAAAAGGCCAATCCCAAGTTGAGCAAGCCTAGGGCGACAGTGGCAGGGAAAAACAACTCCCTGAAAGTAGAAGGAAGAAACCTCGGGAGGAACCAAGACTCAAAAAGAGACCTCCATGGGTGGCCCAGATGTTAATTAAGTAAATACTTAAAAATATATTATATATATATTATTATATATATTAAATATATATTGTAAGTAATAGTAAAATTAAGTAAGTAATAAAATTTAAATCAATATTAATATTTAGGTTAGTAATAAAGTAAGTAACAAAATAGATTTTAAAACAAAACAGATTTTAAAATCAGTCCTCGGTGGGAGGTCCTTGGAGGCACATCGTCTCGATGAATGATTTCTACGATATCCAGAAAGATTTAATTATCTGTTAGGGTTCAGAACAGTCAAAGTATTTATATTTATACTAGAATTAGAGAACAGCAACATAGAAAGATTTATTTAAATACATATATTACATATAACAATGCATTTTTTGTACAAATATACATATTACCTGAAAACGTTCAGGTTAAACAGAAGTGCTTAGATAAGAAAATGGGCAGATGATATGTTTGCCGAAAGTACTTTACAATAAAAAGCCACATCATGTGCCTGTGGTTAGGGCTGGAAAACTGGCTAAAGTCTTTTTCTGAACCTAAAATATAACAATATAATTACACAACTGGTTTATCCACAGAGTGAGGTGGAGGTGGAGCATTGGAAAATTCAACAGAGAATGCAGCAGAACGAAAAGAAAGTGCAGGAGCTAAAACAGACTGTGATAACTATTAAGGTTAGACACACCACAAAAACAAAACCACAAAACCCAGCCATAATGTAAAACATGTGAAAGTTCCTTCACTCTGTGTGCATTTCCTAACAGAGCCAAGCCCAGGCAATGATGAAGGACAGTGAGATGATGTTTACTGAGATGATTGGCATCATGGAGAAAAAACGTTTAGAAATGAAAAAGCTGATCACAGATCAGGAGAAGGATGAACTGGGTCGAGCTGAAGAACTCCTGTGCAAACTGGAGCAGGAGATTGCTGACCTTAAGAGAAGAGCCATTGAGCTGGAGACGCTCACACACACGCATGATCACATCCATTTGCTCCAGGTAACAACCAACAACCACTGACTGACCTCCAGAGGGAGCTGTCCTTCATAAATCGTCCAAAGATCATTTAAAATAGTAATACATTTTCTTCTGTATGATTAATAAGATGCACAAATACATTATTCTGTATTTGGTCTCATTGAGGTAATTTATCATTTTCTATTGTATTACCGTTATTAGATTTTCCACTATGTTTTTTCATTGCAGAGATTCCGGACTCTCCGTATCGCCTCTGTAACCGACAGCTATTGCACAAGCACTGTCAATCGACATTTCTCATTTGATGGAATGAGTAAATCTCTTTCAGATTTGAAAAAGCAATTTGATCAACTCTTTAAAAGGGATCTATCACAAATCCCACTAAATGGTAAGAGGATCTACTCTTCATCGAAATATAATAATGAAAATAGATTTAATTGGGTTCGTATAACTATAACTCAGAGCTCATACAGGCAGACATCATCACACAAGGAAAAACATACAATTAATACATGAGCATGGGTCAAATCCAGAAAACTCACAAAACCTAGAATAAGAAGAATAGAAGAAGCATCAATGAATGTTATAAACACTCAAAAAATACAAAGTTTAATTAAGGCCAGGCTTCGGAATGCACACTTATGGAATTAAACAAACTTATGGAGACCAAACCAAATGAAAAACAATTGCTTTTATGTTTGAAGAGAGGAAACGATACCCTGATCTATGAATAAAAGTTGTTTTTTTTAAAGAATTTGGTAGAATATTTTTTAAATAAAGAATCACTAATCATATTACGCTATCTGTTTGCCTGAAATAAACCAAAAAAATGCTAACCCTGGTCTGCCTGTTTAAAGTTCTGTACCCTTCAGTAAATATTTAAATTAAATTTAACAAAAAGTTCTCAGTATATGGCAAAGTTTGCTAAGAAGGCTTAATTACACTTATGACGGACCTTGGGTTTGGCGATCAAAAAGGGTACTAGCGATTTTGCTTGGGGTTTTTATACACAAGGATATGTTGGAACATGCCCAGTAGGGACTTTGTGGCCTAGTCCATCAATTTATTTTTTTTATATTTTGTTGAGGATTTAATTATTTATCTTTCCCCTGTATTGTATTGGTTATTTGGGTAGTACTTGTTTGCTGTAAGCTTGGAAAGCAAATATATGTATGGGTATAATCAAATGTCGTCTCCCCACTCACATTAGAATGGTTTGGCCTTTGGTAATTGCCTGTTGGGGGAAGGCTATAAAAGGCTTCAGTCTTCCATGGCAAGGGAGAGTGTGTGTTTAAGTGATATGGTTGTTTTTAAAAAATACCTGTAGCCGATGTATATTTTGTATATAACAATTTTTTGTTTTGTTTTGCATTTTTTGTTTTCTTCACTCATAAAACACTTGCACTAAATGTGTTAGTCTGTCTACCATATTCCTTGTGCTAAAATAGACATTTTGTGGGGATCGGTACCTCACTCCTCAGGCCGTCCCCACCCACACTATATACAGTATCACTTGAATGAAATGTGAATATGAAATGTTTCCATGGTTTGTACAAACTGATCATACAGTCTTCATGTCTTCTCAACAGCTGTAGCAGAAAGGAAGTGTCCTCCTTTGCAGAACGTTTTTCTGAAAAGTACGTCTTCACCCTCACAATCTCACACACACACACACACACACACACACACACACACACACACTACTAGAATATTGGTTAAGATTGGTTAAGAACAACAATGCCTTGAAATTCTGCGAGTATGATTAGCTACTTCGAAGCTATAAAAGTATTTACGTTTTAAGGGGAAAGGAAAATGTAACTGTACATACAACCTGTCTTCATGCGCATGTTGTCTCTGTGCCTCCACAGCTGAAGCAGACCAGAAGAAAACTCCATTTCTCGGGGAAGATTTTCCGAAAAGTATGTCAAAACGATCGTACACTTATGATCTCAGGCTACAAAACTGATTGCTTTTAAGTTATTTTAAAGCCTATTTACATTAAAACGGTTAAAACAACCTGATGAGAGGGTCCTCATGTCCTTGTTGTCTGCGTCTCCCGTCTTTCATATACTCAAATGTTTCCCTGGTTTATAAGCCTGGCGTGGCACTTTTTAACGCCCATGTGGTCTGTGCCCATACAGCTGTGGCACTCCGGGCGGTCCCAGAAGGTCCTTTGCAGAGAGGAGAAATGCTGAAATGTATGTTTACGCTCTGATACACTTGTACACACACACAACTCATTTATTTGTTAAGAACCACAGGACCATGAAAATCTAGGGAATGATTAGTTCCTTCAGTCTGTGAAAGTCTTTGCATCTGCATCAATGGGCAAAAAGCAGGAAAGTTAAGAAATATGTACACGCATATCTCATGCAATTCACACATAATTCCAGTTTCTTCAGATAGGAATTTCCTGATTAATACATTCATTGCTATTGGCATAATTTCTATATGGTTATTTCCCTTTACAGATTACTCTTATCTGACTTTGGATCCCAACACGGCGCATCAGACCTTGTGTCTGACGGACATGAACAGAGTTGTGATCAATACAGAAGTGAAAATGCAATACCCTGACCATCCAGACAGATTTAGCTCCTGCACACAGGTATTGTGTAAGGAGAAGGTGCATGGACGGTGTTACTGGGAGGTGGAGAGGAGCAGTGATGTATGTACATTCATATCAGTTGCATATAAAAAGATCAACAGGAAAGTGTCAGGTAAGCATTCTGCATTTGGATTCAACAATCAGTCCTGGAGTCTGGAGTGCTCCACCAACGCTCTCACCTTTTGGCACAACGGCGTGAAGACTGAACTCCCAGGCCCGTCACCCACCAGAGTAGGAGTGTTTGTGGATCATACTGAAGGAGCTCTGTGCTTTTATAATGTCTCTGATTCAGGACAGCTCATCCACAAAGTCCAAACCAAGTTCACTCAGCCGCTGTATGCTGGATTTGGGGTCTACTGGGGGTTAAGGTCGGTGCTGGGTCATATGGGATCAAATGTAAAGTTATGCGAGCCACAGTAATGCGTATGGGTGTACACTAATGTGTCTCACTAATGTTTTGGGCTATTTTGATGCAAATTATAAGGCAGAGCACTAGACAACAAATAAATAGGCAGCACGGGACATTTCATCGGTTTTTAGAACATGCACTTTTTTTCCAGGCGATGTCCAATATGTTGATGGTGAAAAAAATAAGAGAAATAGGCTACTGATGTCCAAAAAATGTGAACTGATTTCCGGAATGAGCACCTTTGGATAAAGGGGGGTTTGACTGGACGTTCTTGTATCTATCACACTTAATTAGGATCATTAACGAGATGCGGGTTATTTTAATATCCAAGTGCTGATGAATTATGCTGGAAAGTAAGCTAAATCGCTGTTACCCTATTATTAATAATTGTACTCTGCTACACCAGATCTTTTTTATAGAAATGTGTGCATTCTAGTAGTAACCTGGTTTTCTGCATTGAGAGAAACGTAAATATATTGGGACTGATTGTTTACAGCCTAAGTAACACAATGGAAAATGGCAAATAAACTGGCATGCAGAATAAATACAGAGGTTCTCATCTATAAAAGTACCGTGTTGTTTTGATTCCTGTTCTTATTGTACAGAGTTTCTCCTTGATACCTTTTAGGAAATTTGTTAGCTATCAATCCGTTTCACCTCCTGCAGTCTGGCTGTAAATGTGAAAACCTTATTATTATATTATTATAAACTGTTTCGGAAGATTTAAAATGCAAAATCCATGAGCAAAGCTGCATAATAACAATGAGCTGTAAACGTAAAAAACATAGCAGATTGTACCGGAAGTAAAAATCAGTTTAGTAGTGTGCCAAGTTTTAAAACAAAATCCCGTGTGGACGTTTTAGTCGTTTGGATCATTAAATATGTTTCTTAATGGTCTCTGTTTAGGTTTTAAAAAAAAAAGTTGAGTTAAAAAGTTTAGTCCGCTGAGACAGCAGAATAAATCGTTTGTAGTGTTTAATATTGGTGGCTGATTAGGGTATTTTAATGTCTCTCATTAATATCCCTTACATGACTGATCACACGATTGTGCTTTGCTTTATTTAAACAACCATGCTTTTTTTGGGTGGCGCTCCTCATAATTTCTCCTTTTTTTTATTTTACTTAGCGATATGAAATAATACTCATTTAGACTTCACCTTTTTGCTTAGTTTTTTTTCCCACTTTCAATACTTGATTTAATCCATTTCTACATAGATTCAACAGTTCATTATAATAAAAAAATAAGCATCATGTCAATGATTTTGTCCAACCACTGGTTAATGTAAATGTTTAAACCGTGTACGGTGTTTTTTTTTTTTTTTTTAAGTCTCCCTTTTAGACTGTGTGGGCTTTGATTTACAGAAAGCTGATCATAGAGCTCAGATACTTGTTGGAAAAAGGAGGACCACAGCCGAAATGGGCGATTAAACCTGTGCATCAAGAACAATGTCCAGATATTTGTGGAACACTTTATTAGCAACACATTCATGCGTTTATACGATCAAATTAAATCAGGTGGTAGCAGCACAGAAATGATCAAAATCATACAGATGCAGGTCAGCAGCTCCAGGTTATATTCCCATCATAGGTAAAAAATATAACAAAAAAAGTAACAAGCATGGATTAAACTACACATTTCTGTTTATCTCTCGTTTAATCCACACAACAAAGTCCAAAACACACTCACTTTCAGTGTCTCTCCATCACCTCTGAGATATTCATGGTGACCTCACTGGGTCCCGAAGCTATCTACTCGGTTTTGGGTCTATTTTCTATATAAATTTTAGACTTTTTCTATGCTCACAAAAATCTAAATCATCTCTTGTAATTAAAGGTAGTGGTCAAAAGTACAAATGTTTACTTCTAAATATTAATATATATTGAAACTGAGAAGATAAATAACAGAAAAGCTCATAGTAAATACTATGTAAAAAACCATACTGCTTGCAATAATTAGTAATGAAATATCCCCTTAATTTTGTGAGCAGTGAACTTAAAGGATACCGTACAGCAACTGAGTAAATACTGAGTACTTTAACATCCACCAGTGTTCAGCACAGTTTCATGCTCAGATAAAGTATTAAATGCATACTGTACACTCTTTTGACAACCCCAATTCCAATGAAGCTGGGACGCTGTGTAAATAAAAATAAATAAAACAGAATCTAATGACTTACAAACGTGGGCTTTTCAACCCATATTCGATTGAATACACTATAAAGGCAAGATATTTAATATTCAAACGGATAAACGTATTGTTTTTTTTTTTTTACAAATATTCATTCATTATGAAAAAGAGCTGGGATGGAGGGGGGGGGCATGTTCACCCCTGTGTTACATCACCTTTCCTTTTGACACTCAGTAAGAGTTTATAAACTGAGGACACGAATTGTTGAAGCATCGTAAGTGGAATTCTTTCCTTTTCTTGCTTGATGTACAACATCAGTTAAGTTGCTCGACAGTCCGGGGTCTCTGTTGTCGCATTTTTCGTTTCGCATTTTCAATGGGAGACAGGTCTGTACTGCAGGCAGGCCAGTTTAGTACCTGCATTTTTTTTTACTACAAAGCTGCTGTAAGACGTACAGAGCGTGCCTCGGCTTTGTCTTGCTGAGATAAACAGGGACGTCCCTGAAGAAGATGAAGTTTGGATGGCAGCGTACGTTGCTCCAAAACCTGTATGTCCCTTCAGGATCAATGGTGCGCAAGTTACCCCTGCCATGGGCGCTAACACGCCCCCATACCATCAGAGATGCTGCTTTTGAATTTAGCGCAGATAACGATCCGGACAGTCCTTTTTCTCTTTGTCCCAAAGGACACGACGTCCAAGACGTCCAAAAACAATTTGAAATGTTTGGCCGTTCTAATGTTAAGAACAACGTTTCTCATCGTTTTTTCCTCCTAATATAGATCAGAGTTGTGGTTTTTTTTTAGGCACTGCACGGAATTCCTTTGTGTAAAACACAATGCCGTTAAAGGAATCCTGAATCCCGAATCGTGAAGTTTGTTGCCGATTTGAATTTGGTAGGACAATATACACATAAACATCAACACTTGCTTGAATAAGAAGGCGTCAATAAAGATATTTCATTGTGGGTTACACAACCTCAGGGTGGTTCCATCATGTACCTCAAATCCGGCGTACAGGGGAGCAGTAAATGTGGTTTGGACTCTGTGCAGGAGCCTCATGGTCTCAGAGACGCTGTAGAAGGACAGAGTGCCTGCAGCGTGATCCACATACACGCCTATTCGGTTGGATGCTGTAGCCCCGATCTCCGTCCTAGTGTTGTTGTGATAGAAAGAGGGAGGGAAGAACGAGCAATACAGACTCCACGACTGATCGTTGTACCCAAATCTACAATCATCATCAAAATCTTTCCTGCCGATCCCTTTATACGACACTGCTACGTCCACACACTCATCCTCACTGCTCCTCTCCACCTCCCAGTAACAGCGTCCACACACACTCTCCTTACACAACACCTGCTTCCAACAGCCAAATCTGTCCGGGTGATCAGAGTAAGGCTGCTCTGCCTTGCTGTGTTTCACCACTCTGTTTCTCTCTGACAGAATAAGGGAAGGATTTGCTGTATCGGGATCCAGAGTCAGATAACAGAAATCTAAAAAAAAGTAATAATAACAGGATAGATTGAAGTAGTGAGTGAGATACCAGTCTGTGTTTCAGTCAAGTCTTCTATTATCATCATGATTTTTGCAATGCAGAGCGAGTCAAAAGATACAGGACATGCTTTTTTTTTAAAAAAAAAAAGGAAAATTACATATCTAAATACCCCAGCAAGTAATGGGTGGCCAGGTACGGTCAAAGATCAGAAATCGACCGGGGCAATCCCATTTGCAATAACGCCCATGGTTTAAAAGTTTAAAAGGACCGTGGACGATAAGGAGCGTAGTGATCGTCAGAAGGAATCACAACAATAGTATTTTGCAGCCGTTGAAAAAAGTCCACAACGCAGCACGCGGCCTGTCCTGTGACTTTTGACTCACCCTGTCTATACTACTGTTAATATTTGTTTTTGTTTAGTTAAAATGGTTTAGACGTACATTTGAGAAAGTCCTCTCTGCTCTTTGGCTCTGGGGGTGATAATACATGAACGATTGTAACTGTGGAGACACAAAAAAAAACGTAGAGACGTAACAACAGAGGAAATATGGCGACTTTTTACAGTGTACACAACACAACTATGAACAATCCCCGTTTCTAAATTCACCTGCCACTTTATTAAGAACGTCCCCAGTTCCACTTGTAGCTCTACGATTACAGAAAGTGGAACAGGTGGGTCTATAAATAAACGAGGAAGTGTGCCTAATAAAGTGGCCACCGAGTGTCTACGAACGTGGGAATAAGCACGTATGCACCATTTACGCTTTATTCACTGAGAAGCAACAAAAACTGTAACGATTATTGTCGAGGTGAACAACGCACCGAGTTGCCTTACACAGTCTTGTTTATTGCTAATGTAATAGCATTTTTCGAACACCAGATGGCGCAGTATCTGCACGCATCGTACTCCGTTCTTAGTGAGAATCCTTTTTTATGCACGGGACTAAAGCTTTATTTTGTTGTTTTCTTTGTTTTTTTTTTAAAGTCCATATTATTATTATTTTTTTTTTTTTTCTTCAGATCAAATGTTTTCTAAACGTATGAAAGGTAAATTGTTTCAGAAATCGAGGGTTGTGAAAACATCGAATCCTGATCACTGTATCGTTTCATCCCTAATACTTATGATAATACTCCTTGCAGAAACAATCTTTCACCTAAACGACGTCAAGAAGAGAAGTTAATGCTCATAAACGATATATGAAACTTTAAAAAGCTATTTGTCGCGAAGCCTTTTTATTTATCATTGTGTTTCTCTTCTCTTACCATGTACAGGTATGTGGATAAATTCCTCCTTGCAGAATTCTTCGTGTTCCTTTTTCAGATCTGAAAGCGCTTTTCTCACTCCATCAAACGCGACGTTTATATTGACTACCACGTTGGCCGATTCCTCGCGTGCAGAATGAGCACAGGGAGGCTGGAAGCTCTGGAGAAACGACGTGGAAGGACAAAAATGAACGATCTCGGCACAACTGAGAGCGCAGACGCTGGTCTGTAGATGTGGCTGTTACCTGGAGGAAATGGATGTGATCCTGTGTGTTTAGAAGCTTCTCCAGCTCAGCGTTTCTCCTCGTAAGGTCAGCAATCTCCTGCTCTACTTTCTGCAGAAGTCGTTCGGTTTGACCTAGTTCAGCCTTCTCCTGATTTCTGATCAGCTCCGTCACCTCCGAACACCTTTTCTCCAAGGAGCTGATCATCTCAGTGAAGATCATCTCACTGTCCTCCACTGCTGCCTGTGCACTGTGCTGTTGTGACAAGCACAAGCCTTCAGTTATCCTACGAACAGTTGTTATCCTGACACAATGATTGCATGATTTGCAAACCTGTTTCCTCCGTTGGCTGGAGTGTCCCTAGACAATCTGATCAACTTATTATAAAAAAAGTATGGTATAATGAAAAATTATTTGCAATAATGTAAATGCACGAGAATAATTGTGGCATGTGGTTTTATTTAACAGTTATGTCATGACGAATGTTTTAAATATTTGAATATTGGATTTTTCTCATTTCTCAGTGGAAGACGACCCAAATATTCAGCAAAATGTCAACGATAGAGGGGACTGTACACGATTCGGTGATCACTTTTCTCTGCTCGGGACTCACCTTAATATTAACCACAGCCTGTTTAAGCTCCTGTGCCACCTTCTGCTTGTCCTGGATCATCTGCTGCAATGTCTGGTGCTCCTCCTTCAGCTCACTCTGTGACCAAGTAAACACACACCTTTATATTCAAAATGTATTCAACTTAAATGTATAGTTAGTAGCCTTTATAAACTGTAAAGTTCTTTCTCAGTACAATACGATCATCTGTACAGTTTGTTCTCACCTCTTTCTCAGATCTTTCCGCTTTAGCCGTAACCGTATCATGACCTTTGTGCTCGTCCATTGTGCACAAATAACAGATGAAGCTTCGATCGGTGCGACAGTAGATCTCGATCGGCTTGTCATGATCAGAGCAGATCTTCTCCTCTGGCTTTGCTGAAGCTTCAGTTAAGGTGTGCGTTCTTAAAGCAGGAAGCTCGATGTGAGGTTTAAGGTGAGTTTCACAAAGTGAAACCAGACACACCAGACATGATTTCACAGCTGTGCATTTTGTCCCGGTGCAGAAATCACACTCCACATCTCCTGA